>JAGFPH010000713.1:269077-334691 GCA_018207615.1 Philaenus spumarius
TACTTTGTTTACTCCACAGTACCAGTGGCAAACATGAATGACTTATCACACTTGAGTTTAATGGGAGGAGGAGGTAAAGACACGCTATGGATTGAAGGTAACTGGGGGACTTCCAAACAACTTCAACTCAACGATAGCAACTACTCGCAAGTAGATTCTCGAAGCTTATCTACATTTTACAGTGCAAGAAAAGAAGTTCCTACAAATCCTACACCATATGCGACAACTACGCTAATCAATAATCTAATACCTAACAATAGGATAGATTCAAGTGTAAGTACTATTGAAGAAGTTTATTGCATGTAATACATTTAACTAGGGGAGACCCCTGCGTACTCCGCACGCCAACCCCCGGTGCGACCTTCTAAAAACATATGTTATGTTTTATTTATAATAAAAGTGTAGGATTTTTAATAACCTCAAAACTAAGATGGTAAATAATGTTAAATGTTCAAATCAAATTATTTCTTATATTTTATAACAGCAGTAATAATAAAGGTTAAAAGAACCAGTAAGGCTCAGGTCTACTCTTAATCAAAAACCTAACAAAAAAGTTATAAATAATAACCTCAAAACTAAGATGGTAAATAATGTTAAATGTTCAAAACAAATTAGTTCGTAAATTTTATAATTTGAATGAATAATTCATTTCCTCCCTTATAAAAATCAATATTTACTTCCACAAAGCAGCTGTATTAGTTAGTTTCTTATTATAAACAACTGTTTTGTATTAAAATGTTTTTATAACCTTCTGAATACTGTAATCATCGTTATTTACATCCACGAAATCAGCTGGATTAGTTTGTTTCTTATTATAAACAGCTGTTTTGTATAGAAATGGTTTTTAAATATTTTCCATGTTAATCTTATGGGGAAAACCCGACCTTTGAGATTAGCTCACGCCATTAAGGATAAGAATTTTGACATCTAAAACCTTATTGCAAAACTACGAAATGAGACGAATTTTTTGAAACCTCAAACATTAAAATTGGTCCAGAAATAAGGGAGGAGTTGTGTTTACAAAAAACGGCTTCACGTATTATATATAAAGATTTGATCATTTGCTTTATTTACAGTATGACTCAGAACACAATTGAATCTTATGATCATACGTGTCTTGTTTGCAAAGAGGTTAAAATTTGGATCGTTAAACGCGCCGTTCTGACAGCTAATAGATTACAAAATTCTGACGTCAGTCAATGCCACCATTAGTCTATGTCAACTATGTTTTGAAAAGTATCTAATTTGTTAATTATGATTTTTGTCAATTTATATGATTCTGAGTTAAATGTACACAACACAAGTATTTGGAGGACTGGTTCCCAATGTTAATGTTCCCTATGGTTCCCAAATGAATTTTTAAACAAACATAACAGGAAATTCGAACTCTAATTACACATAATTTCAAAATATTTTATGAGGATTGATAAATTTAGGACGATTAAATTTTGACATTATCATTAATCTAAACATACAACTTTACAATGAAAACTGTTTGAATGGACCCTATAAGATCTGGTTAGCAGTTCCTGTACATTTCAGTTTTACCTTATATTTCCATTGTTCTTTTGCTGGTTTGAATAAAAACTTTTCCACAACTATCTATTTTACAACAGCTCGTTCACCAAATACTACGAAGTGTTAACACTCTCACGAAGAAACTTTAAAATTATTGCACTACAAAGAATCATTAACACTTTTACAATGTCATCTTTTACTAAAAACACAGCGATTCTATATGAGTCAAGTCAATACACACCTTTGCCCATTTGATTTTACAACAGCTTCTGTTTTTAAATGTTTAGTTAAACAAAATGATTTTAAAATTTTACTTATAATGATGTAAATTTTAATTACAACGGTGAATTATTAATAATTTTTGCGGCAATATTTTTAAATATGAACGGCAACACTTTCTTGAGACAAGCAATACGTCTTGTCCCTTCGCTGTTGTTATTGTGACTGTCTTTAAATGTTTCAGAACAACATGGCGAACTGATACCACTGTATTATGATAAGAAGTAATCTCGTGTTCTGTTTTGTAAGTTTTAACACATTAATCTTTTTAACGTAGTTGACGTACTTCTTAATGCCGATTTTCAACAGAGCCGATAACTAGTCCATTGAAAACTAACATGAAGAGTGAAAAAGTCTCCTGTTTGTTGTTACACTAAGACACTATTTCTCATTTACATTCTTTACAATGGCTCTAAAGCCTTTTTGCTAGAGTTAGACATGTTCTATCGTTTCCTCCATCTCCACTCAGGCTGTACACAATGACGGAAGCGATGTAAATGCTGTCTTGATGTGATGTTACTTGTTCTCGGTTGCAAACTATTTTAAAGCCAGGAACTCCTCTGTACACATCCCGACAGTTCTTTAGAGTTATAAATTGAACATATGGAACATCTAGACATCTTTCCTGTACTTATTGCTATTATTCCTCCACAAGAGGTAAATTTTGTAACATTGACACTACTTAATTCCACACATCTCACCGGGACCAAATCTATTTGAAAGGTTAGTTGGGTTTTTCTCATATCTTAGACTTAATCTCTATTATTCTGAATGTATATTCAGTCGTGAGGCTTGCAAGGCAGATTTGAAACCAGACTACTAATATATTTCTCTTCATAAAACAGACCGTTTAAGAGTTGTGTTAATCACCAGAAGTTCTACATTGATGCTTAATGATATTCTATTCGCAGAAATATTTTTATAGAATTTTTAATCCATTTTTTTTTTCGTAGTTTTAATAGGAGGAACAAAGAAGGTTTTCCTAAAATGTATACTTTCTATTTTATTTAAATCACTTTAAAAGTTCTGAAAACGGTTTTATGAAATAAAATAAATACTAAATATATGATGATAATTAATATGTCATTTTATCTGTGTTAACAGGAAACTGGTCCTCTCATAGTACCAATGACAATCAGATCTTGCTCTGATACTAAACCATTGTGCATAAGTGATGCTTGGTCAAAAACTGAGTCTGACATGAAGAATATGACAAATGGAAACCTAATGTCTTCTGGTAATTTATTAATACCTTCTTATAGAATCAGGACTTTTTCATGTGCCAAATTTATTTCATAATTATTGAGAAGAATCCTCTTTCCACCACTTCAAAATGTCTTTGAAGTTTTAAAAATTTGTTTAATATATATGGGAATTAGAATTTTTATATTAAGGGTCGGGTCTAGCTGGCGGCCATGTTGGCTGACACTCCATAAGACCAATGTTAAATTAAAATCCAAATTTTTCCTTTATTTTTGATCGGAAAATTATAAACGATAAGTCATTTTAAAGCTAAGGTCAATATGCATGCAAATGGCTTTTTAAAAACTAAGAAAAATATTTTGTTTAATATTTATTAACAATTTAAAACATTGATTTTTAATATTTTTTTATGTTGTCATTATTAAATAGAGCGAAAAACTACCAAGCCATTCGCCTAAAGAATTTCGTCCCCAAGATTTTGGTATTTTTTTTAAAACGCTATTTGAACAATTGCGGGTTTTAAATGGATTTAGGCTGAGCAATGTCCGTGTAACCTACCGCCGCTATAGGGTGATTTTAAATATTTTTTACGTTGTAACTATTAATCATAGCAAAAAATTGCCAAGCTATTCGAATGAAGAATTTTGTCCCCAAGAGTTTGGTATTTTAAAAAAAATGCTATTTGAATAATTGCGGGTTTTAAATGGATTTAGGATGAGCAATGTCCGCTTAACCTACCGTCGCTGTAGGGAGTCGCAGGTTGCTTTCTGTTTTACTAGAGCCGACCATTAAGCGAAATGATTTCAATTACTGTAGGGATTGAACCATCCAAATGAATTTATCATTACAGTAGAACACCAATTATCCGGATTAATTGGGACCGGACCCGATCCGGATAATCAAAAATCCGGATAATTGGATTTTTCTCGAAAAAAGGCCGTTTTTAGAAGAAAAACGTAAACAAAACATAATAGAGAACATTTACGGTATTTATTATGAAAAAACAATATCAAAGACAATGTTTACATTACGTAATATTTACAAACAATACTAAATCACTGTAAAATACATAATTTTTTTAACATACCATGCAGAGTCAGCTGTTTTGCTACCTTAAATCGATTCCACACGGCCAAGTCTCGCATCCGTTTGACTATGTTCTTATTCAAATCTGATCCAGATAATTGGCGATCCGGATAGTTGGAGTCCGGATAATTGGAGTTCTACTGTACTTTAAATACAGAGGTTTCCATTTTATGTATAAAGTCTAGAGGAAAACTTGTTGATAAACTACAAAATTAGAATTAAAATCACATGGCAACAATCTGTACTAACCTAAAATAAATAGTTAATACAAATTTTTTTAATGTGGAAATACGCATAAACTCAAGCCCAATAACCAATGTTCATGAGAATAAAGCCATGTGAATGTGAAAACTGTAGATTAAATCAGATATTCTACCCAGTAAACTCCTCCCACTGCAACCAAAATATAAATTGATTGAAGGATTATGTTCTTAACTTTAGGAGTATAAAATTAATTCAAGGAACTCTGAAATAACAAGAAACAAGTGAAAACAAATGTGATTGACAGCTCACGGAGCAAACTGTACCATTATTACTGATTGGCAGTTCCAGAATTAAGCCTAGTTGTTATGATTTTGAAATAGATGTTTCTTAGACTGCATTATGACTTACAGTCCAAAATAAAGTAAAATTGTATACAACATTGTCAATGTGTTAGCCAAAAGCTGCTTCTGTGTGAATGGTGTAGGTCCAGTTCTCATGAGCCGAATTTAGATTCCTTGCATAAAAATTTTAAATATGTATATAATTAGGCTTCCTTAGTCTTAACATCTTGTCTAAATGTTACAGCTGACGGTATCCAGTGCAAACCTCGACTGTTCCTCCCTCCACCACCACAACACCCTCCACCACTACCTCACTCGACTGATTTTGCAGGAACCACCAGAAGCTACTCACAAGTAAGTTGAAATTAATATACTGTGTGTACAGAATGTAACAGAATATCCATCTCGGGTGTATTGTGGGCAAACAAATTAGTTTAGACGGTTAGTTTTAACTGTAACCTTAACATTTCACACCTAATAAATCTTTTTCTTTTTTTCAAATCCCAGTGATTCAAGTGGCATATTTTATGTAGGTGGTGGTGGTTTTTGAATAAATTTCACATGTAAACATAGGTTGACTGTTATGTCTTTTAAAAGTAAACATTTTGAACAAGTTTTGAGTTGGTTCCGTTTCAAAATCCAAACTAAAACATTAAAAAAAATAGTTTTCTTTATTTACTGCCATTGAATGGTTTTACTTTCATAACTCAAAAAAATTAAACCAAACATTGATAATGATATTTCCTTTCAAACAGTGTCCTACTAGGGCAATTTCCACACATTTTTTCAACTTAAAAAATGTAGAATTTTTACTAAAAATTAGAAATCCTAAATTCAAAAATAGCTTCATAGGTTGAGTGGTATGTCAAATTAAAGGTCTTTTAAAGCGGAACTTTTTTTATATTTAAACTTTGGTCATATTTCAAACCGTTTTAAAATGCCAGCCAAAAAACATATTTTTACATTTAGTATGACACTAGTATAAGAAGCAATAATAAACTGGTGATGCTGGCTTTTGATACTAAAAGTCAGTAAAATGTTAGTAGGATTATAAACTATTAGTGTTGACAGAATCGTGTAAAATTTAGAAAAATCAAATCAAGTGATACTTTTCAAAATGATTCATTGTTTATTCTTTCATTTGCCATCTTTTCAAACAAACTAATTTAATGCCGAAGCAATAGCAATTTCTTTAACTCTACTGCTATTATTACTAACTCTTCAATGCAGGGGTTTTTATCATAGGGACTGCGGATAATTTTTTTTCAATTTATCTGTCATTGGGCATGACTTTAAAGAAAAATTACTATATCAAAATCAACCTATCCAATCTTTATATTTTGATTACCAAAAAAATCAAAACTAAACCATTTAACATAATACTCTAACATCTTAGACATTTCCCTCATCGGTAAATAGATCTATCTCTTGTTGTCCATAATCAATTTCGTCAACTTAAATTTTGTTAACTGTCTGATGATGAAATATAACTGCAGAAGAATCTTGGTGCCAACAGTAGTATCAGAGCGGGAAAACGAGTTGGCAAACCCGCAAGATCAATATTGGTTTCTTCAAGGCCGGGCTGTCTACATATCCCAACCTCAAATGGCCCCCAATGTAGAATCCAACAGAATACACTATTTTAATTATCAGCCTAGACTAATTAAAATGTATGAGTATTTTTTATTTATTTTTAGTTGGTGTTAGTTTATTGTTGCATTTTATAAATGATAATTATGTGTATTTTACTGAACACAGTTTTATTTTGACCAGAAATATGGTAAGAAATTAGTTATGAAAATACTGTATTCCTTCACAATCTTGAAATGCATTGTTGTTTCTTTATCTGCTGCTCTTGGATACCATTCACTCATACACACTTCTTTCTGTCCTGTCAGAGTGGAAGATCACACGGGAGTCCTCAGATGTCACGCAGATTCGGTAGCAATATGAATAATGCAGTGGGTCCTCCGATGCCGCCAGTCAGAGCCGGTAGTGGATGCAATAGTTACACATCATCATGGTTGTCCAATCAGAATGTAGCTGATCAGTGTCACAACCAATCACTACATAGACATCCACCACCACCTCTGCATCCTCCACCAGT
The DNA here is from genome assembly GCA_018207615.1 of Philaenus spumarius. NCBI lineage: Eukaryota > Metazoa > Arthropoda > Insecta > Hemiptera > Aphrophoridae > Philaenus > Philaenus spumarius. The sequence goes on from JAGFPH010000713.1 coordinate 275,816, forward strand.
AAGTATTAAACAAAACTGAATCTGAATTTTTTGTAATTATATGGATTTTGTGAGAGCCTTGGGTTTATGTACAATAATTAGATCCTACTACTTTTAAAATTAATATAAAATTGAAACATCGATGAAAGAGTTTTTTTAATGATTGATTGCTATACCAGTAAGAAAAAGGATTAAAATAATTATAGACTTTTCTAAAAAATATTTAAAATTAAATTTCTACAAAATTAGCAAGAAATTGGATAGCATGACAGCTCTCTTGCTGCCACCAAACGCATACTATTATTTAATAATTTCCTTTTAATGAAGGTGTGTAGGACTAAACATAAACTCAAAACTAAGATGGTAAATAACATCAAATGTCTGAATTACATCATTAAGTTTATAATAAAACAAGAAGTTTATGCATTCAGTTGCAAACTCTCAAAGTCAGTTTATCCGCTGCGAGCGAAATGAAGCAGCGTGTGAGCCGGAGTTGGAGGGTGAAGGTGCCAACAAATTCTGCTAATATATTTTGTAAATATAGACTAATTTCCAAAATATTTGGTTAAAACCTTAAAATATATAAACTTAATTTTGGAAATTTGCTTAACTTAAGTTCAGCAATCTTTGCATTTTTTGTATTATTAGGGAGTGTTTCACTGTTATAATTATCATTTATTGTTTGAAAATACCGCAATGAAAACTGATATCACTGCCTCGAACTGAAGATTAAGGTAATTGAACAATATTGGAATATGTTGGACAGTATATAATCTATAAAAATAGGGTAACATTCGGCTGTGGTTTGGGTTGTACAATACATGCTCACTAAGAAAGGATTTTAAAATCAAACAACCACAGCCAAAATATAATCAAGTGGGTTAGATCTTTGGTTTTAAAAATGTTTTAAATTATTTTTGCTTACTAGTAAGAGTTACTTTACGGTACCAATTTTAGAGTTTAGGGGCATTATAAATTGACTTCAACAAGTTCAAAGTTGTTGGGTTGAAGCTTTCTAGAAATGGAATGACTTTTTCATATTCGTGCTAATAAAACAAAATTTAAGCCACTTACTTCAAAGTGGCTAGTATGTTGTCACGCTGTGAGGTTTTTTAAAATTGAATGAAACATGTTTTAAGTTAGCAAAATACGTGAAAATGGTGTGATAGTCTTCTGCCAACAAATGATTTTTTCAATAGAAATAAATGCAAGCAAATAAGTTAGAATACCAAAGAAAGGTATTAAGGGTCGGCTCTAGTAAAACAGAAAGCAACCTGTGAATCCAGCGTAGCGGCGGTAGGTTACACGGACATTGCTCATCCTAAATCCATTTAAAAGCCGCAATTATTCAAATAGCGTTTTTTTTTTTTTTTTAATACCAAACTCTTGGGGACAAAATTCTTCATCTGAATGGCTTGGTAACTTTTTGCTATAATTAAGAGTTACAACGTAAACAAATATTTAAAGTCACCCTATAGCGGCGGTAGGTTACACGGACATTGTTCAGCCTAAATAAATTTAAAACCCGCAATTGTTCAAATATCGTTTAAAAAAAATACCAAACTCTTGAGGACGAAATTCTTCATGCGAATGGCTTGGTAGTTTTTCGCTATAATTAATAGTGACAACATAAAAAAATATTAAAAATCAATGTTTTAAATTGTTAATAAATATTAAACAAAACGTTTTTCTTAGAAAAGCCATTTGCATGCATATTGGCCATAGCTTTAAAATGACATATCGTTCTTAGTTATCCGATCAAAAATAAAAGAAAAATTTGGATTTTAATTTAACATTGGTCTTATGGAGTGTCAGCCAACATGGCCGCCAGCTAGAGCCGACCCTTAAGTTTTTAATCATAAAAAAGCTAAAAACAAAAAATCTAAAAAAGATTGACTTATTACTTACTATGGGGTTGAAACAAATAAGAAAAAGTGTCAAGTTTAAACTATTTAAACAATATTTATTTAGTTGTTTAAACAATTTAAACAAGTTGTGTGGATTGTAACAGTGTGTGTTTTTCTTATCAACCTTATTTAAACAATATTAAATTAATTACCCTTTTGCAATTTTGTATTTGTTGTACAGAACTCTTTACCAGACATTCTTTTTTATATAAGTAGAACTTTGTACCTACAATATAGGCTACGTTAAAGTATCAACTAACATTAATTCGAACAGAGTGAACACGGTGTAGGATTGTCCTTCCGTAGTACACACATACAACAAAAACCAGTATAAATAGCAACTAAAAGTAAGAAATAATTTGATGGAAATGATGTGCATTTTGTTTCTAAGGTTCCACCAATGCATGGAGAACATCACATGCATGGAAGCGTAAAAGACCATCATATCTGCAACATGTACTGCAACTGTTCACTTCTGTACGTGCAGCCCGAAAACACGTACGTATGTCATTTCTTGTAATTAAAACTATACAGGGTGTTTATATAATGCAGGGAAATAATTCAGGGAGTTTGTGCATTGGTTGAAATGAAGAAAAATATTCCTGTAAACATATTATGTCCGGAATGCTTCTTTTACCAGCTATGCGCAATTTTATTTTTGAACGGCATAGCTGATTGAGTTGAAAATTTGCATGTTACTCGTTACTGTAAAGTCCTAATAGAAAAAATATCAACTTGTTCCAATAATTTGTTTCAAAATGGAGATAATTTTAAAACTGAGAATAACTAGAAAACCATAAATTGTATAAAAAAGTCAATAGTAAATTTTTGAAGCCCGTTTGATTTTCTATCTGACAAAATTATTTAACAAACAGTAACAGTGAACCACCATCCATTAGTGTGTGTTGCTAAGATTGGAAGGCTATATCATTGAAATGCATCAAACTAATACATATATAACCGCAAAATATCAGAAGTATAAATAATCACCTCACAAGTTAAGGTCAATATTTATTTACTTTAATACCTGCTATGTACAATAATAGGTAAACAAAGTGTGTCATAACCTCTTAATGAAAAAACAAAGGAAATCATGCACCATTGCAGTTTGCAAATACACCAGTAACAAATAACTGAAAACATTTCTCTTTAGTTTTGGAAATTGTTTGTTTATTAAGTTCTGCAAAGTGCTGAGTAAAAAGTACATAGCCTCATGTTTGTATGTGGGCAATATATTATTTATAGTACAAACTATGTCCTGTAAACGATTAAGAGTTGAAATTGTGATTTGTTTTAGATTAGAACAGCCGAAGAACGGATCAGATCGAAACAGTGGAAGTATTAGTGGACAATCATCATCAATGAGAGAGTATGAGAGAAACTCAGATACACATGGTTTAGCAAGTATAACTCAACCAGACACTATGTATTCACAAATACATTTAGGTTGGTACTATATTATATGATCTAACCTAACCCAACCGTTTTGTCTAAAGGCCTACTTTTATTTTGTACAATATGTAAAAAACTATTTTTTTTTTATTAAACCCCCATGGAAACAGTGTTTAATAATAAAAAAAATAAAAAGCTTTTTATCACAAATTTAAACAATTTCTTTTATTTACATTCACAGGGAAAGAAAAAAGTTCAAGTACTTCAGCCAATGGGGTTTATTGTGCACTCCACGAGGCCGTGGTGTCCCGGTATGTCTAATTTAGTTTCTCTGATCTCTAAGACCTTCCCCACCAAACTAAATTTGTCTTACCTAAGCCTCACACTCCAGTAGGATGTGCTTTTCATTCTCTACTGTCACACAGCATAACTGGCTTTGGGATTTTCATTAGAGATGTTTCGAGAATGGGTCAGTGAATGCCCAGCGATGTGTAGGGCCTTAATTTGATTCCTGCTAAGCAGGAAGATAGACTTAGAGAGGTTGAATTTGAACCTTTAACTAATTTATGTATCAGAATATCTTATTTGGCAAGTCTTTGCTAAAGCCTGGCATGTTCTTATTTAGCCCAATGAGATACAATCGTCCCACCTACCCTAGAAGTAATAACACTTAGTCTCCAGTATGCAAAATTTGGTCTGAGCTCCCTTCTTGGCCAGTGTGTCTACCATAGATGCTCTGATGTCCGAGCACATATTGTTTCATTACCAAATTTTTTTAAAGTTTAATAAGGCTTTGGTAGCACTCTCACGCTAACTTCGAGGTGTTGGAATCCAGTGTTCCCAGTACAATCAAGCTATCCATGTATACGAAGACATTCTTACCAATGAAGTCTCTTTTAAGTTCAACATTATTCGAATAACCACCAGGATTTTTGTCTAACTAAAGTTATGTAATTATTATCTCTGTCCAAACAAACCTTTTTATTAACACAGACTACCGGTTTTGATGAAACTAAGTCACAGTCATCAGATGTGTTACAATTTAATATATAGCTCCTGACAACCTAGAATCGCAGTTCTGCTTGTAAAACAATAATAAACTTACCTGTTCAAATTATTGGTATAATTGGAAGTACGGTATACTAAATATATGTGTTTCCTGCATGATCATAGTCCCTGTAGCCATTTTTGTAGTCAAACGACATCGCTCAAATCATTTGTAACATTGGTCTGCTCAAGACAAAATCATCAAACCTCCTTAAACAATTAATTGACAATCAAAAATAGCACATCTTAAAAAATGATGAGATACAACTGAAGCATAATGTGAAGTACCCTTAGACTAATATTTCTAACTGAAACCTACCGATCTCCTTATATACTTCTTAATAAGTATCCCCAACCTCAGTACGTTGGCACGATGCATCTTGAGTATGCAATAAACATAGAGTATGATTTAACCTTGTTTTTTCTTTTTTAAACCACTTGTTTTCTTTAACAGTAACCACAAAAACTGACAGTTGCCAGGTCTATCAACATCAATCATGAAAGCTGACTGACAATGTTGCCAAATACACAACTATTGTCATGTGGCGGTTTCACTTGTTGATTTTTGGAGGGTTACCCACGGCTAAATTATATTCTGTGATACAAATGTTTGTCTTGGTATTTGTTTTTGTTCTTTTAAAATTTTATTTTATTTCTAGAGCAATGCAGATGTGAAGCTGGAAGTTGGGAAGGCAGCTGTTCTTGTAGCGAGTCTTCGTGTTCCTACGCTCAAGTCAACTGTCCTACGTCTTCCCTTAAAAGGCTTTCATAAAGTCTACACATTGTAATTAAACAGTAGAATTCTAGATTCGTGTTAGCGTTATGAAACAGTCCTTAAACATTAGCAGAGATCAGATGTAATGATAGTGTAGTTAGGTAGAGGCTTCATTTTAGTACCGTATTTGCTGATATTCAAACAATAATCTTAACAATGTAGCATAAAAACTATAGTCAGTACAATAACACATGTAAATTACTTTAGGTATGTCAACTAAGTCTGAAAGTGTGATTAAAAAAATAAATATGATCATCACACAGTAAAAATATGAAAAGAGTATAAAACTATAAAGTTTTATTATTTTTTTTAAATCATTTAAATCACAAGGAACTCACACAGTGTCTACTTATTGATTCCTGAAGAGTTACAGAGTGTTTTATTCTTTTCTTTTTAATGTATTAGTTTAAAATATCTAAAGTAATTTATATCATTCAACTACCTTACAAATACTTATTTTATTTCTTGTAAATGTTATTTCAAATGCAGAAAAACTGGTTAGAAGTTGAAAAATTGTGGGTGAATCTAAATTAATTAGCAACAAAAACATTTTAAACATTTCAGTTATCATGTTGATGATCGCAATAGCCTATGCCCCACAGAAAAGCATTTTTAACTGCCCGAACGGTTCCTATTCTGAGTAGGCTCCACAAACAGTAAATTCCTGCTAAATAAAGTCAGTAAAACCAAAGGCAATTAGAATCTGAACTAGAGAGGTCAACTCACATTATTGCTTGCCGTCGTTTGTGTATAAACAAAATAATACTCTTTTTGTATAAATCAACTATCGTTATCAAATGAAAAACTAAAGCTTACACATATAAAATAAACAGAAACCATAAACTTGGTGGACCAGACCTATGTTTGCCATATGATCTAAAAATGTGAACTAGAATACTAGACCTGAGATGACAAAACCTTAATCACTAAATACAAACTGAAAGAGAGAAATCACCGTCACAAGGCACAAACACACTCGAAGAATGACCAAGACTTCTTTTCAGAAAAGTAACAGGAGTGTATTATAAAACAGATAACATAAGTTAGAATGAACAACCCTATTCTTCTCTTTTAGGGAACATGCTTTTGTAACAACATCCTCCTGAAGGTTATCAGCTGAAATTTCAGCCTTTTTTAAATTTGATGAATTTTTTGTTTTCCATTTTTAGTTTATTTGTATATTAAAGATTACATTATTTCTACACTATATATAATAGGTGTTCTAGGTGTTTTTCTACTTTTATTATAGTTAATTTACTGTCACATTGCAGCTTGAAAATGTAAAGTGTCCTACTCCCGCGCAGTATATTGATACTGCCTTGCCTTTTCAGAGTGAGGAAGGTAAATTCAGTGTGTATAGTCACTTCCCTTTGACATCTATTTCATAGCAGTAAAACACTACTGTTACTAACTCTTACTTGTGGAATCTAGGCCTTAGCCCATAATGTGATGTTTGTTCTACTGAAATGTATTCTGTTACGATTTTAGTACTCCCTAACAAAACTGTGCTAATATTGTACGCCTGCTAATATACAGTTGTTTTAATTGATGAAACAAATTTGTTCTAATCTCCTAGTAACTTCTGAGATAATATCAGTGGACGTTATTATTACAACATGTTGGTATTCTCAACAGGTTAAACATAGCAGAACAATAATAAAAATGTAATTAATACTTAAAAATGAAGAAAAGTATAGTAAAAATAAAAAACTTCTAAAACTTCTAAAACTTCTAAAGCACCTTTAATTGCATACGCAGTAATTGTATCAAACTTCAGGAGCAGAGTTAGCTTAGTTGGTTGAGTTTCTGGTTTGGGTTGATATAGTTTTGAAGCTACTCTTGAAATTGGCTTTTCTTTATGATAATTAGTTCCCGTTCTTCATTAGTCCTGTGGGCATGATGATATGGAATGAAAAAACTAAAATTGTATGGAAAATATTAATAATTCAAATTACAAGGATGCGTCAAATATAAATCTTACTTCGTCTCCGAAGACAATCCCAAACATCCTGGCAGTGGGGCATTAGTTTTTATACAAAAAATCGTTGAAACATACAAAACTTTTGACTCAATTAAGGGCGGAGTTTGGAAATGCTTTACGCATCGAACCCAAATGTTTGATTAAGCCAGCAAATTTAAGGGTGGACAAGAAAGTGTGGGAAATGAAAGCCATATTAAACACCTAAGTTCAAGTCACACAGATGATAACCTAAGTGGCAGTTTATGACCTTATCAAAGTTAAACACCTGTTGATCGTTGGTGAGATTGCTTCAAAGATAGATATCAAACATGGTGGTGCTTATGTAATCATCACATAACCTTGTATTGAGAAAAGTCTGAGCTAGATGGTTCTGAGGTTGGTGATCAAAAAGAAAGCAGGTTGTAAATCTTGAACACTCTACTTATAGCCCAAATTTGTTCTCTTGTAATGTTTTGTTTGCAAATTTGAAAGAAGCACTGGGAGTTGAGCGATCAGAGAACAATCAAAAAGCCAAGGAATGAATCTCATTTGGAATTGGTTGGCTCAGCCAAAGTTTCTTTGTTTTACAAGCTTCCAAAACACTGGAAAACCGTGTAGAGGGATGAGGAGTCTATGTTGAGAAAAGTTAAATATTTTGTTTGTATTTTTTCATGATGAATAAATTTATATATATATTAAAGTTTGGTTAATATTTGACTCATTCTTGTAATTTTTTTTAAGTGACTTCTACTTACCATAAGGAACAACCAAATATTTGGAATCTACAATGATACCTAGGTAAATACCAAATAGGCATACCTCTATTTTTTACCAAAGTAGGGTACAGTTTTAAAATTTATTTTGGTAATAAATGTATTAGAAGAGTTTAAATTTTATACTTAAATTTTTTTAAATCCACAGCAAAAACTGTTTTTTTAACGGAACTAACTAAAAAATCAGAATGTTTACTGTTGCCGATTATGATTTACTTATAAAAAAACATATCTCTCAAACGAATTATCACAAACATACTAACCTCTTGCAAATGAAATTATTTTACATTACACTTCTGCTTTATCTGTTAGTATTTCAAGTAAAATATTATGATTCTAGTCTTTGTTTAATCATTACTTGTAATTAGAATTACTGTATTATTAAATGAATCAAATAATTTAATACCTGGTCATTTGAAGTTAACTAATTTTTTAAATTGTAAATATATGTAAATAATATAAATTTAGTTATTAACTTATTTATTGACGACTTCAATTTAAATTTAATATAGGAAATGGATATTAAAAACTGTGTGTAGTAAGTAGGTGTAAGAAATATCCTTCTCATTAAATGTAATTCCAATGGTATGAAAGTAACAAGACAGCCTGAGCTTGGCAGTTCTGTGTACAATGGTCTGACATTGATTCATTTGTTGTAGTTACTGCAACTTCCACCAAGGCCATAGCCAAGAAAACTTTTCGGGGGAGGGGGGGAGGCAGGTCAGGACCAGGGATTTGAATTTAAACCCTTTTAACACGTTTAACACCCCCTAACCGTCCACCTGGCTACGGCCTTGACTTCCACTTCAGCCACTTTCTTACATCAGGCTATACTTGTTGTAATATACAGATCCTCTTGATTGTGATGCTTGTTCAATAACATTCCATTAATTTTCATTAAAATTGTGTTTGTTGTCAGAAAGAAATAAAATGCAATGCAGCCCAAGAAGAAAAAATTACTTTGTTCAAACTAATATTATTACAGTGAATCTTCGATTTAATGGGCTAATTGGGGGACCCCAATTAAAAGGAAGTCTGTTATATCCACTTACATTCAAGTATGAGATAATTAGGCCTCAATTTAAGAAGTACCGTATCTGATGACATCTTATAGACTAGGAACTAACTTTACGGTAAACAAAAATTATTAAAATAATTTAGAAAACTTTTACAAAAATGACTGTAAGAATTCAAATTAAATTATGTTAACATACTAAAACTGTTTAATCGGAACTGGGAAATAAAAAAGTTACAGAAATTATCCAATAAGATTATTATTTTCATGCTATTATTTCAAAATCACTTGATTATTTTGGCAATACATAAGAGATTAACAATCTAATTGGCTAGCTAACGATCTTAATATGTCTATTGTACAGTAAACTCACATGCTGCTAGCACTGTTTTTATGATAATGCAGTGTTTTTCTAAAGATTGCGACTAGGCTACAAAACTTGTTGGATCCAGTCCGTTAAATCGAAAGTTCACTATATCAAGGATTGACTGTACTTCATATTGATGTTTTAGAAAGATAAATAGCTTCTGATGTACTAATTGCATATTATGAAAGTACAGACAGCTTTCTAAAGGTGGCGATACACTAGCTTACCGAAGCTGAAACCGTACAGAGCACACAAACAACGATCCATGTACGCTCTAAACACTTTCTCATCAGACCAATTCACTTTTATAAGGTTGGTGCGCTAACCACTACCAACTTGTCACAGACACGGCTCAACTACAACAGAAAATTTCTTTATGTTCATTCAAAAGACAGACAGGATCGCGACGGACTGTTGCAGCAACCGTTTGTTGGATGTATGTATACCTGTACAAACTGGTGCAACATACCGTTGCAGCAACGGAATCATGCTGGCTTGGTACGCTAGTGTATCGCCGGCTTAATGTAACTTCTGGTGACACACTAGTAAGCAGCTCTTTCTACGTTATTATTTTATGGAGAACAATTGTAAGAGTTAAAGTACTGTAGTGTAAGACCATTTCTAATTTTCTTCAAAAGTATTGACTATTTGTTGGTGTATTGCAAACTGTTAATTATATGTACAATGTGAAAAAATGTACTATTGTGAAAATGGAGAAACAGGAACTTAATTCTGTAATCTGTTTTGTGTTATTTTGACAAAGTTGATTTGTTTGTATCAGAGTGTATTAAGAATGGCATTAAATCTAGTGATAATGGAGACATGATAATTTGCTCACAGATGTTTCTGAAATTCACGTCTACCAAGTTGTAAACTGCTCAGTCAAATATATTCTTAGAAATAACATCTGTCGTGGAAGAAGAGGTTGATTATTTCACAAATATTAACATTTGAAAAATTAAAAATACGCTGATATGGTGCTAGTTATCTGAAATTATAATGGTAAATAATGTAGCTATAAATATTACTAAATAATTCTAAACCAGATGTTAAAACACAGGCTAGTAAAACAAAAACAAACGTTAAATTGTAAAACATTTTTGTATTCTTGAAATTTCATTATGTAAACCTACAGTGCTTGTTAACTAAAATAAGCTAGAGACTTGTATCATTTCGAGTATAAGTGAGGATGTTTAAAAAATGTTTTGAATTTTGAACATATTACAAATTAGTAATACATATAAAAATGTTGAAATAAACGTAGGGGGCCTAACTTATAAAATTATATTTTTATTTTTAACATCTTTCTCCGGTAAAAATTAATGGAATTATGAATGTTTAAAGTTCACCATGTACATGCTGTTCACACCTCTAGACAATAAACAAAGTAAATTTAAATCATTTTTATTTAGAAAAATACTTTTAAAGCTGGAAAAATATCCAGAGTTTTGTTCAGAAAGAGCACATATTAAAATGTATGCTCCGCCAAATATGACCTGGATAACAGCAATAGCGGTCTCAACTTTTTACCTATAAAACATCCCACAGAACAAATTTTTAAGAAAGACCATTTTTTCCCAATCTGTGTATATTATTACTAGCCTAAGGTTTTGTTTTACTAACGTCTGATATTACCATAGATAGTTTCCATCCGCATGTTATTCAAGTAATTGTTCACTTGGCTTATATCATTCAATGTCTTCCCTACTCTCAACTGTCACTGATCTCAATCTCAAAATAGATAATCCAGGTAATTATCTTGCATTTATCCATTCTTTCCAGTTCATCTTCCTCGTGATGTCACACTGGCTTCTGAGTTCTACAATTTCCATGATTATGTTTTACTGTAGTTCCTATCATTGCCATATTTTCTGACATTACATATTACACTCCATGCTTGTGGATCCACATCAGATTTGTTTTGTAAGCATCGACTTTTAAAAAACTAAACTAAACATTTTTTCTACCTTACATTTACGCATGAGATGACTTAACTCACCTGTACTGTCTTCTATTCCTGTGTACATCCTCATCAAAGCTTATTGCTCTCCCTCATAAAGGATGTACCCCTAGTCTTCCCTCTCAAGGTCCATTTATTCTGTAAACCCAAGAACCTATTTAATGAGATCGATAGAGAATGGTTTGTTCTTTGTTTAGGTTTCCAAAAGTTGATTAGCTCACCTATCCAACCTTCTCACACTGATAGATCAAGTGTTCCTAATGCAGGCCTTATTTCTTACATAAAAGCTTACCGATAAGAAAAAAATTATATTTATTTGTCTCCTATAACTATCCCTAAAGCTATGGTTCCACAGGGTCCGGAACTTACGGCGTGCGGTGCGAAATTTTCCGCTACCGAGTTTCCGCCGCGTAAAATCCGGAAAGGTTGTTCCTCTGACTGTGTAAAAACGTTGCGGAAATTCAGTTGTGTCCAAACTAATGACGAATATGGATATGAAGACTAAAGCCCTCTTGGTTTTGATGCTTTATTTTTATTTATATTGATGATGATGTTGTCGATCTTTTATCTTTATTAGTGCCAACTCATAGTGATGGGAGTGATATTTATAAGAATCGGGACAGTGAAGGAGCTTTACAACATACTCGTTCGTAAACATTTGGTAGACAATGATATGAAATTTAAACGCTACTTTCGTGTGTCGAGAGACCAATTTTTCTTTTTGGTTAATGTCATAAAAGATGACTTACCCACCAACCCTACTAATCGAGACGAACAACCTTTGAATGCCGAGATTAAACTAGCGGTACCATTAAGGTATGTACTAAACTTAAGTATGATAATTATTGCATAAACTTATTAAGGCGATCTGCTACAAAAACATACTTTTTATGTATGTTTAGGATTTACCTTTGAATTTACTTTTATACTGTTTATTACAACTAAAAAGAATGAAAAAGGTAAACATTTTCTCCATATTTTCATGTATTCTTAAACTAAAGATTTTGATTTTTTTAGTTTTTTTGAGGATTTTTTGATTTTGAATAACTTTTTTAACCAATTTAAATAATGTTTTTAATATTTTGTATCAAATAATATAAAGAAACTTTTTGGGTATGGAAACTATGTGCTGTTAGTTCCTAGGAAAAACGTTATGAGGTAATATTTAAATAAATATTTTTTAAATTTTTGCATCCTATAACATTTTTTAAATTAATATTTTTTAACCCTAGCCGTATTTGACTGCTCAATTGAGCTGTCATAGCGCTTGGCCTAGGTATTGCACTACTCAATTGACAACTCTACTTTGTATTGAATATTTCACCCACTAAAAATCATCTAATTACAATAAAAGTGTTAACAAAATGATTTAAACTTTAATTTTTGTATTGTATTTAAACTTTAATGACAATTAGAACTTAAATTGACTGCCCAGTCACAATAATAGATACCTACTCTCCGCTGGCGGATTACGGACTGGCACTGCTCTCGGACCAGTACGATTTGTCCACCGTCCGGAACCGAACATTCCGGTTACGTAAACGCACATCAGTGGAACTGTTCACAGGGAACTCCATTGAACCAGTGTCGTTATAATTACGCACCGGAAAATTTCGCACCACACGCCGTAAATTCCGGATTCTGTGGAATCATAGCTTAAAGGCACAAAAAATAAAAGTTCTTCCTCCTTCCGTGCTTTAGTCTTGCTCTATCGCTGTCCATCTTGATATGCCACGAAATGGCTCAGGTCATGTGAATTCTTTAATGATTGATGCCTTGTTTTCCAGCTCACCTGTACACTCCCCACCTATTCCAACATGTCCAGGTAACCAAAAAAGTGTTCCGTTGTTTGTACTTCCTAATTGTAATATGGTCTTGTTTCATTCCCAGACTAGGTTCAAACTCGTATTAGTTCAGAGCTCTTCTACTATAGCAGTCACTATGCCTAGTCACAGTTATATAAATACACAAACTTATAAATTTGTACTGTACGTATTCAATCCTACTCATCAGGAACAAACTGTTCTAGTATATATCTTTGCTCGGCAACTAATTATAGTGTAGATTAAATTAAGGTTATATTATTACTAATGGTTTTTTCCTTCTTAATGGCTGATGAAAGGTTATAGACCAGGGGCTCTTTACCAACAGCATACTTAGAAATTTTAGCAAGATTAAATTAATAACAACACATCAACCCATCATTACTCAATAAAACCACGCCTTAAATAAATTATGCATTGGTGGTGGGAACCAGTGAACAGACTGCAGTTCTTTTATAAATAGGCATACAGTTTTTAGGGGAAATTTATTTTAATTACTCTTTCATGAAAGTTTGGGTTTGCTATAGTTTTTGTCAAGTAAATGAGTAACTCTAACTCTACTATTTTTCAAAACTTTAGCTGCAGTACTTTCAAAATTAGGTTATGAATATTATTTAAAAAATTACAAATAATAAAATTCTAAACCAGTTTGATTTGATATATCCTTAACAGATTGATGGACATGACTGCCGTAGCTTATATGAATGGTGATTGGTAATATGACTCGCTGAATGCATTAGATCCATCCATCTGTTATGTCAGGAATATCTGTTATGAACCTGATGGCTATTTCATGACACTTTCATATCTGCAAAAGGTTTAAGCCTAATAATGAAAAGTCTACCAACAGTAATAAGTTATTGCCCAATAGAATTTTTGAGTTAAGATTTAACTTAAATTTATCATTTAAATTTAAGGTTTTTTGCACAACAAGATGTAAATGAATACAAGTTAAATATAAATATTAACTCTGTAGCAGTCATGTAAATTATACTTCACTTAAATATTAGTTATATATTACCTTTGTTTGGTCTGACTCCCGACTTCTAGTCGTAGTTTTTAAGGGACGTGTTTGGAGCCATAACTTCAACATCAGATCATTATCACTCTGAAGAGATGGCCGAACATTATATATAACATTTACACATATAATTAATTATTATCCCACTGGGTTAGGGGCTCACCCTAACATGGAGGGATAAGTACTGCCAGGATTACACAAAAAGACCTATCTCGATACATGTGTTTTCATTTTATGTGTGAGTGTAAAGAGTATTTATTTTAATGTGTGACAATCTCTTTGGAGTGATAATTATCTGATGATGGCTCTGAAACATACAATCTTAAAAATTACAACTAGAAGTCCTGAAATTAATTAAAAATTATATCAATTATTTTATTTGACTGCTACAATATAACAATGTGCTATAGCAATCTTGTCCTATTACAGATAAAATAAAGCCTGAGTATCTGTCAATGTGTTAAATAAAGCACTTTCAAAAGATACATTCCAAGACAGTATAGTCCCTCCAAATTTCGTGGTACAAATTTTTCTGAGTTCTGATTATTTGAACATACAATGGTTTAGCGTGCTTATGCCTTTATCCAATCTTGGGAAAATTTGTGATAAATAGACAAGCTGAGATCTTATATAGGGTGCTGAACATTAAAAATAAAGAAACTAAAAGAGTAAAAGTACTAAAGTGTTCAAATAAAGACGTAATCTACTCACTGAATGATTTTTGCCTTTTTTATTTGTACTAAGCAAATCAGGAATAGTAGCTACACACAACTATATCAAACCTATAGAAGATATTGAACTGTCCTCTAGTTCAAGACGTAACACAAAACATTAATTAACATATCCTAAACTATTCTTATTGAATTAAAATATAATTCCTGCCATAAAGCCTAGATTTTAAGTACTCAGGTTGTACAATATTTGTTTATACTAAAACAATAATTAATTGATGTTATTACTGTTAGAAGGATTACTTCGTAGGTTGTACATAAATGTATTTTGTAGACGTAACGTGTATTGTACTTTAAGTGTATAGACTGCTTTTATATAGTGTGAATAAAATAATTTGTAAATACTTTGTACAGTGTACAGAATTTTTAATGGACATATTAAATTAATAATTCTTAAGTGCAAATTACTAGTGTGTTTATTTTCCAGCTATGATAATCAATAGTGTGTGTAGGAGTTTGATGTTTAGAAATTAAGTAAAGGCAGCTTTAAGGGAGCTTTATCAATACAAGATAATACTTTTTAATATAGTTGTTGTTTGCTGAACATATTACAATGTATTAACCCTTTGTGATCAAAATACCACTGCCAGTGGCCACACCCGACTCTTAGACAACTTGTATTATTTCCCATAAACTTAGTTTTCTCAGGTCGCATGGTCTCTCTTTTGTCGGCATGTACTTGGCTAACATTTTGACTGGATGACATCACCAGCTTGAAAATGTTTTATTGAATTTACTTGAGATGTAGGTAAGTAGGTTAGAGCAAACATGAATATTTTATAAATAAGCTCTGTTTAATGACAAATATAACTTATTTGAAATAGAAAACATGGTATTGCTTGGTATTTTAATCGTCATAAAGACTTTATATTATACTAGGGGAGACCCCTGCGTGCTCCGCACGCCAACCCCCAACGTAACCTTCTAAAAACATATGTTATGTTTTATTTATAATAAAGGTGGATGATTAATAATAACCTCAAAACTAAGATGGTAAATAATGTTAAATGTTCAATTTAAATTATATCTTATATTTTATAACAGCAGTTATAATAAACGAACCAGCAAGGCTCAGGTCTGCTCTTTAAAGTCCTAACCTAAAAGCTAGAAATGCAAAAATAATTGCTTCAAATTTTGAAATCAGCTGTTAATGGAAATATTGGAGCAATAATGTATTATCTGTTATTTTATTCAATTGGTTGCTATGGTAATAAATGTAAATACATGTGTTGGTTTATCATTCTACACCTAACCTAAGAATTATTCCGATTAAATTTATAAATATTGAAATAAAAAAAGGTTTTTATTGAAATGAATTATAGCCTATGTTACTCAGGTATAGTGTAGCTTTTTATTAGTAAAACTATTTATTCAATCGGTTCAGTAGTGCCAGAGATTACCCCTACATACAAACAAACAAACAAACATACAAACAAACAAACAAACTTTACCTCTTTATAATATTAGTATAGATAAACAACATATGAAAACCAAAGTGGGATACAACCGATATTCATGTTTTTAAACTACAGTATAGAAAATGTTTTAAAATTGTACAAACTTACATCATAACTTAATTAATTTAAACTATCTATTTTCATAATTTTATAATTATCAACCATTTATCACGACACAGCACTGAGCACTGATATTTAGCACAGCACTTAGTGAAAATATAGAGGTTTCATTATTGAGCTCAACACAGCTGTTATAAAAGGACGGAAAGTAATCATGTGTTGCGTTGTTAACATAGTTCAAGAGTTTCTCTACAGATTTCAACACTTTACACAGAAAATAATATAATTTTGTAAAAAGAAATAGGTTTCCATAGATACGTAGGTTTCCATTACTCACGGTGGCCATGCGAGTGTTCGGGGGATTTTGTATTGGGTACTCTGAAGCTGGGAGGAACAAGACTGTGAAAACAATTCCAAGCTGATACGGAAAATGGCATGGCCACTCCTAGTGGCCATACGACTCCAGAGGAACTTTTTTAAAAACGCACTTCGAGCGCAAAGGGTTAAATGTACGTTAGTAAATGTATGCAACTTTATAAATAATTCATTTGAATAGCATTTACCATATTACAGAATTGAAATTACCTTATTTCTTACAATAAATGAAATAGTGATAGAAATATCCTTTTTAGTTTGTTTTATATGTGCAGAAGTATTTCAAAGTTTATATTTACTACCATTTTCAATATTGTTTCTACTAAGGGAGTAATGAATTTTTTGTTCTGCAACGTCACACCTTGGAGTACGTGTTCGTCATACCAAAAATTATTTCAAACTGTATTAGATAATGTTTACTTTAAACGAACTTTTTAACTTTTTAATTTCACTAAACTAGGAGATGGAATATACTAACGACATTTTAGGTCATTAGTTTCAGGTGATGGGGACAAAAGTTAGTCCTACAGTACTATTATCTTAAAACGTCAGAAAATTTAAAAAATATTAATAAAAATTAATTTGATAGAATAAACTTTGAATACGAAATCTCACAATTAATAAGTTTATTAACGACAAAATCACCATCTTCAGTGATGCACGAGCTATAATAGTCAAACTATAAGTATTTTGTGTTCAAAGTTTATTCTATCAAGTATATCTTCTCACAAGTCAAGCTCATTATTTATTTACAAAAATGAACTCATAAAACATTTTTTGTTTTCAATATTAGTATTGTAATTTAGAAAAAATGTTCCAAATAAGAGCCAGATTCCGTCTGGAGAAAGAAACCAGATTCCAATTTATTGTGTGCCAAGAACGCACTTTTTCTTAAAAGTCATTTCAGTTCAAATCACTGCACCTTTTTCTTTGCCTCTTATTGGCTCTTTGAAATTGACAGTAAATATTCAACAAGAGTCTTTGACAAGAGTGTTTATACAACTTTAAGCTGCGAATATCTGCAAACTCTGAACCTAGGTCCAAATATATTGGACGAATACCAACTTGCTGTTCTCAAAATCAATATTGAGAAAAGGAGTTGATTTCTCACTCAAAGGGGTCTTTGTTGTTTCAAGGTATTTGACAAGAATAAGTTATATTTACTTTAGAGAAGTGTGTTCGGTCCCAACTATGAAAAATAAACAACGTAACTTAATTGATGAACTATTAAAATCAAAAGACCGAGAAGTTAATTGCCTTGTTAACAATATTTTCAAAAAAAGTTCTTGTTAAATAAATAGTGAATATTCGTACTTAATTGAAATCGATTTAAAAATAAAATGTTTCAATAAATTTAATAGAAAATGGGGAGACTGTACCAGGAACAAAACTGTATGTTTTAAGAAAATTAAATTTTGACTAGACTATTGCTATTTGAATTGCCTTCTACGTAAACATGAATCATTATCTGATTTACCAAGTTCTAGTAGAGGCTGTCAAAAACAAGTTTGCTAACCTCTGCGAAAGCTCTAAGGCATTCATGTCCTATCATAAGTGATAAATATACTACCGTATTGAGAAACTTGCATAAGTGCTTTAGAGCAAATTTGAGAGCTTCAGGAAAGAAACCAATTGCAAATGCCATGAAAAACCTTTGCTCCCATAGAAGACAATGAACCAACAACTTCAACTAAGTAGCACAGTCAATAAAGGGTTTGAGTCGGAACTA
The DNA here is from genome assembly GCA_018207615.1 of Philaenus spumarius. Classification (NCBI taxonomy): domain Eukaryota; kingdom Metazoa; phylum Arthropoda; class Insecta; order Hemiptera; family Aphrophoridae; genus Philaenus; species Philaenus spumarius. The sequence continues at coordinate 294,187 of JAGFPH010000713.1, forward strand.
ATTAGTGAAAAGCTGATTTTTTCATGGATTTTAGTTGATTATATAAGGAATATTTTCCCCGCCCCACCCCCTCTTGCTTCCCGCCCTACCCCCCTTAAAGTTCAATTTTGAAAGACTTTTTTATTTTGTCTATATCTAAGAGATAAAAAGCAATAGAGTAATTTTTATTTCGTTATTGTAATCCTTATAATATTCTCTATCAAAAATGTTCATTCCGTTTAAGCTATAAAACAATTATTTACCGTGTATTTTTAAATTTAATGTTAAAATTTTAACTTTTCTATTATAATAATTACATGTTTAGCCATTTTTTAATAATATGAGACAAGTTATGTAAAAATGGCTCAAATAAAACTTTTAGGGTATTTTACAATCTTTATATTGATATAACTTTCATAAATGTTAAGTGCAGACAGTTCACTTAATCGGCCTGGCAAAGGGAGATGGCGCAGCGCGAGGCGTACGAGTCCTCGCGGGCCGGATCAGCCTGTTGGCATATCGGTGGTCAATCTGCAGTAAAGGCCTATTGTTTGGACTTTTATTTGTATAGCTGGTCTAATTATGGGTATTACAATGGTAAAATAGACGTAAACATTTATTTTATTTTTTCATTATTTATTTATTTTCTGGCATTTATTATTGCAGTAGTAAACACACAATATGATTTCTTTTAGCCAAGCCAATAAAGGGGAAAAATAGGCCTTTGTTGGATATAATTAGTGAAAAGCTGAAATTTTGTTTATAAAATTGTTAATGTTCTGTATATTAGAAAAGCCAGATTTGATTCGGGGGATTATTCCTACTCCTAAGTTATTAGAACCGTTCCATTTCCATCAAATATGGACCCACCATTATTGGACTGGCTAAAACCGGCAAGTGTCAAGCAGCAGAACATGTTTTGTTTACTGTCAATTTATTAATACACCAATTTATTATTAATACTGTTGGTAGCGCTTGGGCCTGAGAACCAAACAATCTACTTTTGAAAACCAGTAACTGGACGATTACATGGAAAAGTGTATTACAGGATTTCCAAAATCATCCATAAGTTGAAAGACAAAAGGAAGCTTAATCTGCTTGCTTATACCATAACAGGTTGTGACAAAACATCTTCTTTCTTTGATCTGGGAAAAATAAAATCTTTGGACATTTTACAAAAGTCAGAAGAAGCTCAAACACAAGCGTTGGTGTTTCTACGTCAAGATGATTCCAAAGAATTGAAAACAAACGGGGAAAACTTTATCTTAACAGAAAAAGCACATGAACTTCAATAAAGCTCGTTACTTGCAAAAATTCAAAAAAAATCTAATCTAAGGTTAAACTTCGACCTTGCAAAGCATCCCCCCTTCATCAGCATTTGTTCAGGGTTTAATTGCAAATGCAGACATGGCTTGGTAACAGATTGGATGCTACACTTTGGAGTTGGAAGATGGAAAAGATGAAAGAAAATGGAGGTTACGGGAAAGCTTTAACACCAACACTAAGTACTAAGTCTTTTGTGACTGATGACTTTTTGCACGAGGTGATGACCCCTACACTCCCTCGCCACCATGAGCCAGCCCCTCCCAGTAGCTTTCAGTCTAGGCCTTGGCAGTGACATGTGAATGAGAGGTTATGTTTTTAGTTTACTTCTGCATGTGTTATAAGCGATTTGCGGTCTGGTGGACAGTCCATAGTAGTTAAGTGATTTTTAAGATTGCATGTTGCGGTCTTTGTGATATATCATAGTGTTGGCGTTATTTTGGTATTATAGGACTTTGCCGAAGAATTTTTTGTATATATTATTTCTTTGCTCAAGCAGTTTTTGTATGTAATGTTAGTTTTTTGTAGTTTACTTCATAATGGGGTTTACTTATACATGATTTACGTTACTGAAATGAAGAAATTTGGATCTTGAATTAAACACTGAGACAAGGAACTTCATAATTCAATATGGTAGTGATTAGGAGCCGATGTGTAGTTAGGTCAGGTAGTAGAGTGGCAAGCCTCCATAAGGCCCATGCTATTAACTAAACTGTAAACGGACAATAGAGCGGCAAATTTTTAAGGGTGGCAAACAATTTTGGGGAAAATAAATATTTGTAAAAACAGCAAAACAGGTTTTCCCAAAATTGTAAGGTAAACTCTGAGAAATACATTGTTTTAAGGTAATATAATGCTAGCTTTACTATTATAGCTTCTACGTTGCGAGGAAGGGCGGCAGTAGAACGTAACAGTGTGTACTGTAGACATGTGTGGAGCGCCTGCGAGGGGGGGAGGGCAAAACCTTCGTGCTACTACGGCTCTATTCGGGAACCAATCAGAGATATGTTTACACCTCACATGCAGGTCAGTATTGTAAAAGTTAAAATTACAGAGTTTTATTTTGTTTCGCCCATTGTTTGTTAAGTTTTATAACACCACAGGTTGCTAATTAAATATTGAAAATATGTGAAAGAATAATTAATTAATGGTCAACACAAGTAACAATTATAAAATGGTAGCTTTACTTTTTTATTTAAATTTGCAATTTAATTATATCTCCTTGAAAAAAATGACAATAGGTTTATATTTAGATAAGAGTTCATTAATTGCCCGTTGAAGGTTAATAACCAAAAAAGCACATAAATTATCTTTTTTTTATAACTAGGATTAAAAATTCTTATATAAACCTGTGAAAAGTTTATAAATAATAGCTTAGGCTGTTAGTTGGGAAATGTTCAAATGTCCCAAAAAAACAACCCTGTTGTAAAACTTTGCCCGCAAGAAAACCTCTACAGCCGAAAAAAGAATTGATATGAATGAAATCCCGCCAAAGGAGCATTCAGTGCTTCGCGCTTTGGTCTTGATGTCCTCATAGAAACCTGTGTAAAGTAGTTAATTTATTTCACCGCTGATTTAATTGACGGAGAGCTTCAAAATTCTTTCAACGTTGTTTGGGGAGAGCTTGAAATTTGCTTCAACGCTGTTTGGAGTAGAGCTTGATATTTCTTTCAACAATGTTTGGCGGGGAGCTTTTATAACGGAAGTAGAGGACGAGGGGGCAAGATTACTTGGCTTCAAATTGTGATCTCATTGATCCACAATGAATTGAATGGTCATTTTGTAAAATGTTTGTAAATCAACTAAGCAAATACCGTTTGCTGAGATACCATTGATTTGATTCTTTAGCTTCAAAACATTAGTTAATTCAATAAAGAAAATTTTAATTTTTTAATAAATAAAGACCGATTATACAAAGCTAAAATGACTTACTTTAGGCCTAGGATGCTTCATCAATTTTAAGATCTGTTTTAGGTTTACCGATTTGAAACAGAAATATTTAGGCATTATTTACTTACAGTGTACTTAGTATTTATTTAGGTATTTCTTATATTTTGGATATTTTTTTACAAATAATCATTTCTAAAAACACTCTTTACAACTGATTAAAGTATCCAATGTCCCGGTTTTTATTTAATTAATTCTTGTTTATACTGCATATCAAAGTTTAATATCTACAAAACGTACTAAGTGTTATATATCTTACATTTCATTCCTGTAGCTTTGTTAGTATAATCTCTGAAGCCAAGTAATATGGTCTCCTCTTCCACTACTTCCGTTATAATAGCTCCCCGCCAAACAGTGTTGAAAGAAATATGAAGCTCCACGCCAAACAGAGTTGAAGCAGATTTCAAGCTCTCCCCAAACAAAGTTGAAAGAATTTTGAAGGTCTCCGTCAATTAAATCAGCGGCAAAAGAAATTAACTATTTACATAGGTTTCTATAAGCACATCAAGACCGAAGCGCGAAGCACTGAACATATTCCTTTGGCGGGATTTCATTCATATCAATTCTTTTTTCGGCTGTAGAGGTTTTCTTGCGAGCAAAGTTTTACAACAGGGTTGTTTTTTGGGACATATCACATCTTTTTGCATGAAGGAGAAAGAGGAGAACTCCATAAATACGATATGTTGCAATAAAATTGCTTTATCTCCATCCAGCTGGACTTCGTGGAGGTTAGAGTTGTATTTACTATTTTTCCAAGTGTTTGTTAATTCTTTAGATAAAATTAATTTTAGGTTTCAATAACGAAATATTTTATTATTTAAAGAAATAATTTTTAATATTTGCTACTTGAAGTGAAATATAAATAAATCCTGAAGTTTTCTTGATGAATTTTTTATTAAAATATTTTAATATTTTTTACATTTTGTTTATAATTTGGTGTAAATAGCTAAAACAGTTTTTGTTGTTTATTATTTCTAATATCTCTGACCCGTTAAAATTTGTGTTATATAAAAATGGAGGCAAAATTAAAGTGTCATATTTATGTCTTATCTCAGCCATTTACTACACTTATCGCATGGTAGAACGTTGATGTCAACCAGAAAGTAAATAACTATTTGTAAGGCTAGTTTTTCAGTTGGCAAACCACTTCGTTTTAAGGAGGTTATTTGTTTTTTTATTTTTTAATTAGTAACCCTCGTAACATGGTTTATTTTTCTGCCCAACTCATATATTTTTCTTAAAAACAACAGACTTTATCTAGGGTTACCTAACTATGCCGACAGGGATTCTTAACTAGGTAAAAGTGTACAACTACAACTACAATGATTATACAACTGTAGGCCTATTTGTTAAAATGTTTTATTTAACATTATTATATATTTAAAATAAACGGTATCAGGAAACTGACACATACTTTCTCCCTCATTATAGAAACTTAATAAAAAAATACTATTACCAATTTATTGTGATTTTTTTATTTTTAACAGTCATTTTCCCATAAAAATCCATAAAATAATGGAAAAATCAACTTTTCTCAAAAACGGCTCGAACGATTTTGATTAAAATTTTACAGTTTATAGTACTTTAGGTCCCTATAATAAACTGTAAAATTTTAATCAAAATCGTTAGAGCCGTTTTTGAGAAAAGTTAATTTTTCCGATATTTTATGAGTTTTTATGGGAAAATTAACCTTAAAAATAAAAAATTCACAAAAAATGAAAAAAACGCCTGGAGATACCGTGGATTAGTATCTCCATACCAAATTTCATCAAAATCGGACGACTGGTTTAGGCTCTTGGTCTGATAACATCCACACAGACACACAGACACACATACAGACACACACACAGACATCACTCCGAAAACCACTTTTTTAGGTTCAGGGGGACCCAAAACGGATATTTCCACCAAAAACTCAAACTCGAAAATTTTGACGAATACAATACTTTCTCCATATACTATGGTATAGGGGGAGAAAGTAAAAAGATAAAAATATTATATTTTAATTGCTTTTTATTTCATATTGATAGATTAAATGATTTAAAAGTTATTAATAATATAATTAAAAAATGAATAATGAAATATGTTTAAATGTTATATGAAGATGTACGAATGTTTCCGAAGTTAAACGAATAAGTAATTCTTAAAATTTGTATAAACGATATATTGAAGACAAAAGGTTGTATTTATACACAGTTTATAAATTCAAAGCAAATCTTATAACGTATTATAGCATACATTAGTTCTATAACTCATATTTTAGAAATATCAACTTCACAAGAAATTATGATTGAATTTGTAAACATAATCACAAAGTATAATCTACGCTGGGTTTTACAAAGTATTACAGACTAGGGGAGACCCCTGCGTGCTCTGCACGCCAACCCCCAATGGAACCTTCTAAAAACATATGTTATGTTTTATTTACAATAAAGGTGTAGAATTAATAATAACCTCAAAACTAAGATGGTAAATAATGTTAAATGTTCAAATTAAATTATGTCTTATATCTTATAACAACAGTTGCAGTAAAGGTTAAAAGAACCATCAAGGTCTATAATTTAAAACCCTAACCCAAAAGCTAGAAATACAAAAATAATTGCTTCAAATTTTGAAATCAGCTGTTAGTGGAAATATTGAAGCAAACAGCTATACTATCTGTTATTTTATTAAATTGGTTGCTATGGTAATAAATGTAAATACATGTGTTGGTTTATCATTCTAGGCATAACCTAAGATTTTGTCCGACTAAATTTCCAAATATTGAAATAAAAAAAGGTTTTTATCGAAATGAATTATAGCCTATGTTACTCAGGGATAGTGTAGCTTTTTATTAGTAAAACTATTTTTTCAATCGGTTCAGTAGAGCCAGAGATTACCCCCTACATACAAACAAACAAACAAACAAACAAACTTTACCTCTTTATAATATTAGTATAGAAGAAGAAGATGATGGGTGAAATCAGCTGTTTTATTAAAATTTAACAAATAGGCCTAGTGTTTTTTAATCAGTAAAATATAGTTCAACTGAACTGAAATAATGATAATGAGGAAATACATGACCTCTTTTCACAATTGAATTAACTGAGTATTTTTGAATTATGAACAAGAAACATTTTAAAGAAGTAATAAACCATTCTGTAATCATTCTACTGAACATAGCCTATCGGGTGTAGATTTCAACCACTTTTTCAGGTGTCCCCCCATTGAACAACTCTGACAAAAACTCTTGACCCTTTCTAACCAACCCCAAAAAACTAACCCCTTATTTTAGAGCGGATGGAGTTTAAATTGCACAAAATGCAGTTCCTTGGAGCATATCGAATGTGTGTGCACAATCTAACCTCGATCCATTATTTCTGTGAGGCTATAATCCCGTCGAAAACAAGAAGTAGAAACATTTTTAAAATAGCGATTTTCAAACATTCATAATTTCGACATCAGATGGTCCCAAGATTTTAAATTTGCTACACATCCTCAGGAGCACTTCGAAAATGGGTATACAAAAAATCAATACAAGTAACCCCTCCCCCCCTCCCAGAAAAAAATGGGGAAACCCGTACCCCCCTTTTTTTGTTGGGTGGGACAAGTTGCACAAAAGGCACTTTGTTGGAGCATAACGAATGTGTGTACAAAATATAAGCTCGATCTGTTAAGTTTGTGAGGCTGTAGCCCTGTCAAAGAACAAGAAGTAGAAAAACATAAAAAATAATGATTTTAATACTTCCATAGCTCCGTGATCTGATGGTCCCTAAAATTAAAAATTTTTACACTTCCTCAGGGTCCCCTCGAGAATCGGTGTACGGAAAATCAACATCATTGACCCACAGGGGGTCGAGGTAGGGAAGGGTGAAAACCCGTACTTGTTCTGTCTCGTAAACAGTGTTCTTGGTCGCCGTCTCGTTCTCGATTTTCTTGGCGGGTGCGGGAAGCTCTAGATACTGGATTTATGCCAGTTTATATTATAAGAGTTTATTTATAAGAAGTTTAATTAATTAAACTCTGACTAATCCAAATGGACTTACTTTGAAAAAACTGATTTTTGAAATCATTGATTTGAAGGAATAATAATAAATAAATACAAATAAAATAATTATTTAGAATTAATTATTGTTATCCTAACACCAATAATTGTATATAGGCATCGAGTAAATAAACAGAATAAATGTGTACATGAATGTATAATGGAAGAGGAAGGCTGTAATAGAGATGGACAAACGGCGTAATTTTGGTTGGAGGGAATTTTGGTTGGAGGGAGAGTCGTGAGGTGAGAATTGAAGAAGAAGGGGCGGGGGCAAATATTTTTTAGCCCAGGTTCCATGGTCGCGAGATATGTAAAGCGGCCCTGGATCCATTATATAAAAATGGTCTGTCTGAAAGAAGAAAACTAAAACCGGTTAGATTTGGTGACGAGCCAGGTATTGAAGAAATGTAAGGAGAGTGTCTTGATGAGGATTTGGAAGATTTTGACAGTGACGACATTGATAAAGACCCCAGTTTGAACCTGAAAAAGTGATCATACCTCAGAAAGTGAACATGAAATGAGTGAAAATGAAGTGGTTGATGATATAGTTAGAAGTGGCACAGTACCCAATATGAAATTGTTTTAGAAGAAGACACAGCTGATGAAAATGTCTATAATAGTTTGTTAAGTGATGTGGATGAAAGTATAGAAAGTGTTGTCCTGGAGCTGGTGAAGCAGAAAAAAACGTCTGACGAGTGATAGGTTTGTTACGTGGTTTCCATAATTATTTCTATGGCAGGCAAACAAAAAATATGAAGAAACATCACAGTCCACCTTTTAAATAGACAAAAATACAACAAAACAACAACACCCGCACTAGGCAACAAAATATTATTTCTAAACTACCAGGACTGAAAAATGCAGCTTGTATACTTAGAGAAAATCCTACAGTCGAAGAGGTATGCTGTTTCCTCACGATGCCTTAGACAAAATTGTTCATTGAACCAATAATAAAATATTACAAATGCAGGCTAAGTATAAGAAGAAAGATTTAGCTTACGTGAAACAAAAGGATATATTGGAACTTACAGCGTTGATTGGTCTTCTTGTGTTCTCATCAATTTTTAAATCTGGGATGAATCTGTATACAGCCTGTTTGCAACAGATGTGCGGGAAATATTTTTATCTACAATGGCCGAGGAGAAGTTCCTTTTCCTCATAATTGCACTTAGGTTTGATGATCCAAGTTCAAGGAAAGAAAGAGAAAGAGTTGATCGTGACGCACCAGTTGCAGAAATTTTTTAGCAGTTTAATCAACAATATTATTGCATAGGTGAATATGCTTGCATTGATGAGATGCTGTTAGGGTTCCAAGGACGTTGCAAGTTCAAATTTTAAAGGCTTAAAAAACCATTCAAATATGAGTCTCCCTCAAGACGACCCTAGAATTGCTGACCTCATCCTCACTAATTAAAGGTTAACAAAAAATGTTAATGACTAAAGTCAATATACAAAAAAAATTTAGGAATTTTATTAAAAATCAACGTCAAATAATGTAATACATTTCCACCAGTGCATGTAATTGTAACAAAATATTTGCATTCGAAACGGCATCCAGAAAATTTCAATAAAATACTTAAAAAGAAGAAAGTATGCCAGTCATTACAATTTCTATGACTCGTTTTCATCTAAGTTTTACACTACTAGAAAGTTACCTAAACAGACTAAGCTGATTGTTTAATACTTTATTGTCTATTTTGCTTATACTCTAGTAAAATGAATAACTTATTTTTAATTTATAATGAAAAGCATCCAGGTATAACACTATTGGTAATGCCTGAGCTACAAAATATATTACTAAAAGTAGTAATATGTAGTACTATAAACTAATGAAAAGATGGAATACTTTTTCGAAACTTCAGCTCGTCCGGACAGAACACATGCACGAATTGAAATAAAAATAAAATTTTGATCCAAAAACGAGATCCCTACGCGCTAAGACTTTTTAACTGTCAAAAAAGGTTTCCCGTACACAAAGACATATTAAACGTTACCCCACACTGTAGACTATTTTTAATATTTTGATCCAAAAATGTGACCCCGATTTTTTAAGTGTCAAAATCAAATTTTCCTGAACCCCAAAACATATAAAACGATACCCCACCCTGAATTTTCAAAATTTTGATCCAAAAACGTGATTCCGACGCTCTACGACTTTTTAACTGTCAAAATCGGATTTTCCATACTCAAAAACATATAAAATGATACCCCACACTATATTTTCAAAATTTTGACCCAAAAACGTGACCCCGACGCGCTACGACTCACGCTACAAAGCTCAAAAGCTTTTTAACTCTCCGCAATAAAATTACGAAGATTTTGGTACCAACAGAAGTTTTCTAGGTGACTGTGAGTGCTTATATTGTGTTTACAGGAAAACAGACACAGAAAAAATTATCGCATGATTTCAATACTTCGGCATTCCAATGAGAGCCGAAGTAAAATGTGTAATTTATTTTTGAATATTTTATCACTTGAGTAGGGTAGGCTACCTAACTAATTTAGGCCTATCTTTTAAATGCCATTATTATCTTATTGTTGAAGACATAAATATAATAAACTTTCTAAAATATTGTGTATTACTTGAAAATTTTTGTATTTTAAATTCGTATAGGTTTACTATTTCTTCATCACCAAGTACTAATCAATCTAAATAATTATATTCTCAATATTTTCCATGAATTTCAACAATGTAATTTTACCGCGTTATATTCGAACAGCGTCTGCTCTCTGTTGGATTACAACTGAACTAAATCAACAATCAACAAGGAGAATCATTTTCATTTTAAGGTTAATGCTGCTATCTTACCGATGCATTTGATAGCAGATTCATTAAAATGAGAAAACATCTATTTAAAAAAATTAACTTTAAAGGCTTATTTTTAAGTATTTATAGACAAATAAACCTTAATCAAAATATTCTAAACAGATAAAACAAAAATGTATATAAAAGTATATAATGTGTCTTATGCCTACTTAATCTAATCGTTCGTTTTGCGTGTGTACAGATTTCTCAATACTAAGCATATTCCAGAGTCGTTTTGAACAGGTGGGGAAATCAGCTGGTTAGAAATATTTACTATTATACCGTTCGGTTCTGCAGCTTCAGTGTTGGCCTTGAAATTGAGTACACATACACAGTTGTCAATTGTCACTCTAATAACATGCTTGTTGGTGTTGGAAATGGTGTTTGATTTTTAATTTAATCTGTAAATAAGGTTGACATTTAGGTTTTAAGTAACATGTGATAACTTTTACTGCCGTGGGTAATGTGCTACATTTGTGATAGGTAAACTTAAACACTTTAATTCAAGAAATTAGAATGGGATGTAGTTTTTATATCCATGGTTCAGTGATTCTATTGTTTTGGAAAGGTGCGGCAAAGTTGTTGTCAAGCTGTTTAAGTCAATAGAGGTAAGTAAATACATTCACGAAAATCATTTTTGTCTATACATTTGTGGGTATAATTTAATCTAAGTTATGCATCGTTTTATTACTACTAATAATAAACGTGATAATAGGTCTAGGTGGTTGGATGCTGTCGGTCTCGCGTTTCACTTAGGCCTAGATTTTAGAGTTAGAGATTTTCCCTTTAATAGGTAGATTTTTCTTGATTGAACTTTTAATCTTAGCTTACAGTATTACAATATAATAAATTAAAAAGTAGCTAAGTTAGTCTGTTTTAGCCTGGCCTATATTGTGAATGTTCAAACTTCATATTATAGAATATTTAGCATTGAGTATATAGACATCTACTTAGGCTACTAGTGGTTAATCAATTATTTGAATGACAGTAGCTTGGTTGGGAGATTTTTAAATATATTTGGATAATAAAGTTTACAACATGGCACCTGACCATATTGTGGGTAGCCTGAAGTATTTACCCACAGTATTAAGTTCGTAATACTTCTTACTTTCCTAAAAAAGTTAGTCGTCTGCAAAGATATCAGCAGGGTTGCATGTTGTAAACTACGCCATATATTTTGAGTATATTCACATGGCCTACAATTAATTATTTTGTAATACAAATTCGATAAACCTCGAGTGTTTCATTATATATGACTTACGACAAACATATAATCGTATCAGCTATCTTAATAACCTACTTTATTAAAAAAACATTTATAAGCTATTATAAATAAACAATATTATGTCCGCTGTCAAGTGTCTAATACTTTGAGCCCGTAGGGCCTACAAATAGGCTTACAAGATTTTTTGTAAGTAAGATAGTGGTAGATCTTTAAGCAAGGTCGAAAACATTTAGAGTAGATGACTGCTCCCAAAGAAACCTGATAGTGATTAATTTTTTTAATAAGATTATATGCTTGTTTAATTATTTTATATTTAAAATCTTAAAAAATAACTTAATCTATGATATATGTTTCCAGTTAGTTCTGGTTTGCCCTATTCTGGAAAGCAAAAATTGTGTTTGTATATTACAATGCCTTAATTATTTTGTATTATTATGACTATAAATTGTAGTTACTTCTGCAATGTACATAGCCTACATTTGTAAGGGTCAGGATACCTAAATTTTTTATTGAAACTTTATATAGTAGGCTAATGACGTTAGCCCAACCGCGCTATGATTCTGATTGCTTGCCGGTGCAAACGGAATATTCTCTGGGTCATCCTCCTTGAATACTGTAGCTTTTCAATAAGTCAGCTGGGATGAAAATAGACCAAAGTAAGTTATGCCAATTTTAAAATGGACTGAGACATTTACCAAGAAGACCACTGACCTAAGTTTTCTGCAGAGCTCGTTAGTATGGTTCTCCCATGTAAATCAATTGATCTCTAGAAATTTTATTGATAGTACTGCCTATATTTGCTTCCTAATTAGCCTAAGTTAGTTGAATAATTAATTCAGGCTTTAAATTAACAACATACATTTAGTCTTACATTTAGCATTAAATTTGAGATTACAACCATTGAAATATTGACTAGTACTGGTTTGAATAAAAGCAATTAATTCCACTTATATACTTGATAGCCTATTTAAAAGCGTTTTGAAAATATTTCAATAACTTACTGTAGGCTACTATTTAAAATTGTACATAATTAATATCATTGTCTATAATCCACATTCTTCATCGGTATAAAATGCTTTCTTTTTCAGTTATTTTTCATTAACTTCTTATCAGTTAGCCTACATACTGTTATCGTTTTTTGCACTTAATGATAATTTATTAAAACGTTGTATACACCAAGAGATTTATAACTCTGCTGAGATATGCTTATTATAACTTAATTTGTATAAATTAAAGTATAAGCTGCATAAATTTCAAATACCGTATTGTAAATTTCTTGTAAAATAATAGCAAAAATGTTTCCAATGTAAGCAATAGATATCTGCTTACAATAATAAGTAGATAGAAGTTGTATTTTACTAGTGATTAGCACGTTGTAAGCTTAAAATAGACTACTGTGCCTGAACATTGCATGATTTGTGTTTTGGTATTATGTAGGCTACATATATGTCTTAAAATAAAAAATATTTTGTTAAAAAACACAATTTTCCATGTAAAAACTAGCAAGAAAGTAAGCTCCAACAAACATAACATAAAACATTATTTTGTAACCACCATTGTCTTATAAAAAACAAAAGGTCCTATTAAAAGGTTACCGTATTCATTAAAAAACGTAAATTCAAAATAAAATACAGGTTAGGGTAAGGAAGACTACAACTAAATTGTTTTAGCCTACACACTAGTTATTTTGATTGCAATAGCCATGTTTTCATCATTGGTAAACATAATTGTTGAATTATTTGTATTATAATGTGTAGGTACAGCGTGCGCCTTAATTTTTGTTACAAAGAAAAACATTACCAAAAATATTTAATTAAGGGCACTTTATAGTTGAGGAAAGTTTATATAGCATATTAATTTCATTCAAGTTAAGTTTTTCTAATCAGTTAAAACAAGAAGAGTTTATCCAACTAGCTATTTACATTTCGATAGTAAGCCTACCAATATGTTGTTTTGTGCATTTAAATAATATAATATAATATTTCTCAGATTGCAAATCTCAAGATCTGTAGGCCAACTAGACTTTCATTTCAAATAAGAAGAAAGTAAAAGAGCATCCATTGAAAGTAATAGTAGCTCTATGTAAAGTAACACACTTTTACTTAATGTGTAGGCCTACCTATAACATTATTTAAATGAATATAAAGCTTTTCTAAATAGTGTGCACTCTTCATAATTAATTATCAAATAAAATGTATACAATGTCAAGTCAAGTTAGTTATGCACTGATAAGCATTAGGCTTATTAATTACTTGTGGTAATCTAAAAGTTAGTATTTTTCTCCGTCCTCTCTTTTTCATAATTAGGGTCATTCCATGTCAATTCAACACAGTGATTTGCCATGACCTTTTCCAATTTCAATGAAATTTTGCAGGGAGGTTGCCTTTATGTAGAATAAGAAAAATACAAAATTTTATTAAATTATCTCTATTGGTTAGTGAGTTATGACTTCATGAAATTCCCAAAAACGAGCCAAAAACGCACGTACTTGAGAACTTTAAACTTAAATTGCGCCTCTCCTACTAAAGATACAGAGCTGGAAAAAATGTAATTTTAAAGCATTTTTCATGGCCTTTAATATGACATATGGCACAATATAGTCTAGAGGAAAATGATTTTTGCAAAATCAAACTGAAATTTTTGATTTTGAATTTTACAAAATGCGCCGGTTTTAAAAATTTGAAAAAAATTAGAATTAACCTTTATATACTTATAAACATATATTGTAAATTTAAACTTGGGATCACAATGGGTTCTAATATAAAACTTATTTTAAAATCTGCCTGACAGTGAAATTTTTCCTGGCAAAGTTTAAAATAGATTATTTTAATGGAGCAAAATACTTTTCAGAATCTCATTAAACTTGAAAATCTATAACCAGTTTATAAAAATACTTTTTATATCAATCTCAACATAACTTGTTTGAACTTGAAAAGGTTACTATTCTCAATAGAAGTCTGATAACACAAAGCAGGCTTAACAAAAGTGATCACCGAGTAAGAGACAAAAGAAAATTGAGGAACGTGGTAGATTGGATGTTAAAAGATTTTGCAAATTTACAAGAGAGGCTAAAGTTTGTAATTCATGCAGAAAAACACTCTCATCTTCAAAAAATTATCAAGGAGAAAGTGAAATTGGTGCGGTTGGCCACGTGACCCAGGTTTTTCAACTCCATCAGAAGACGTGAGTACGTTAAATGTGGTTGGCAACTTTGATACAGATCGCCATAACTTTCCATTGCCATTAGCAGCTTAGTGAGAATACATTAAATGAGTTAGGTGAGTAACTTATTGATAAACAAAAGTTGGGTAGATCTAAAAATTATACTTCAACTAAAATTTAAAAAATCAATTCTGCGTTGAAAAAATTTTTTCATTAATGTCAAAGAGCCTTCATCTGATGGCCGAGGTATCATTGAAGGTTCCCTTTCAAATGATCATCAACTGAAAAAGTAACTTTACTGCATTACAAGACCAACTTTGAATCAAGGAAATTAGTGGTTATGTAACCATAATACAGTGTGATTGAAAAGTCCTGGAACGGTGTAATATATTTTTTACCATTATAGATAAAGTAATGAGACTTGGTATATCAATAATAGCCATAAATGTCTACTCTTTTAAGGTACGGTATTATCACTTTTTTATCCCTTAAGGGGGACGGCCCACGAGGAGTCAGACAAAATTCTTAAATAGCAGCATAGGTCGAGTTTGGTATCAAATTAAAGGTCTTAGTTAGTAGAACACATTGCCGCAAACCGGACTTCGAAAGGTCCACTCTAACCAAAATGGCGGCCCTAAACGCGTTGAAATAAATTGACATAAAGTTGCTAATATCTCGAAAAGGAAGAATTTTTAGAAAAAATTGCGAGAGACAAAAAATGTTTATTTCAAAATGCTTGACCTAAACAAAGTGCTCCCAAATCGATTTCGTAAATTTTATTTTTACTCCTTCATCTTAGAAAATTTAAAAAAATAAAATTTACGAAATTGATTTGGGAGCACTTTGTTTAGGTCAAGCACTTTGAAATAAACATTTTTTGTCTCTTGAAATTTTTTCTAAAAATTCTTCCTTTTCGAGATATTAGCAACTTTATGTAAATTTATTTCAACACGTTTAGGGCCGCCATTTTGGTTAGAGTGGACCTTTCGAAGTCCGGTTTGCGGCAATGTGTTCTAGTAACTAAGACCTTTAATTTGATACCAAACTCGACCTATGCTGCTATTTAAGAATTTTGTCTGACTCCTCGTGGGCCGTCCCCCTTAAGGGATAAAAAAGTGATAATACCTTAAAAGAGTAGACATTTATGGCTGTTATTGATATACCAAGTCTCATTACTTTATCTATAATGGTAAAAAATATATTACACCGTTCCGGGACTTTTCAATCACACTGTATATGAGAATGAATGGTGGTTGGCATATGTTTTGGCGAAAGAAGAAGGAGCTGATGAGGTCAAGATTTCTTTCTTACACCCAGCTGGTCCATCAGCTTCTTTCTCTTATCCTTCAAGACAAGATGAATGTGTTGTGGCTTCCTGCAAGTCATGTCTTATGTAAAGTAAATCCAGTGACCCCAGCGGGAAGAGTTTATAAACTCAATGAACAAGAGACAAGTAAAATAGTTAAAGCATATAATGACTACATAAATGATTTGTAGTGTTATGAAAGTCCTACATACAAGTTAGTGTAAATAAAGATTTAAGGTGAGTTTCTTAAAAATAAATTATGAGTAAATGTTATATATAGTTTTATGGATTTTAAGTGTAGTTTTTCCCGAAAATCCTATGCAAGCTTATTTATGAACAAAGTTTTATATTAGAACCCATTGTGATCCCAAGTTTAAATTTACAATATATGTTTATAAGTATATAAAGGTTAATTCTAATTTTTTCAAATTTTTAAAACCGGCGCATTTTGAAAAATTCAAAATCAAAAATTTTAGTTTGATTTTGCAAAAATCATTTTCCTCTAGACTATATTGTGTCATATGTCATATTAAAGGCCATGAAAAATGCTTTAAAATTACATTTTTTCCAGCTCTGTATCTTCAGTAGGAGAGGCACAATTTACATTATAAGCTTTCGAGTACACGCGTTTTTGGCTCGTTTTTGGGAATTTCATGTAGTTATAACTCACTAACCAATATGCCTAGAGTTAAATTAATAAAATTTTGTATTTTTCTTAATCTATATAAAGGCAACCTCCCTGCCAAATTTTATTGATTTCTGAGATTGTCAGGTTCGAAATGTATTAAAACTGTGTTGATTTGACATGGAATGACCCATTAGGCATACTGTAATATTTTTTTTATAGAGCCTTAACTTTTCAAGGCTGAGAAATGCACACAAAAGTTTAAAATGTTTTAATTACATCATGGATTAGTCACTTGCACTCAGAATTAGTTCTATAGGCCTACTCATTCATGCAAACAAATCATTTTTACTAATTAGGTAATATTAATATACAAGGCAATTAAACGGGTTCCTATGGTCAGGCAAAAACTTTTGGAAAATCTGTGTTATACAAACGATATAAGTGATGTTATTGCTTATTGTGTATATAAAGTTGAAAAAAATTCAGTAGCCTGTCTAGTTTGTATAAGTTACCAGTATACTCGTTGCAATTTTATTTAAAAGACGCTCAATTTTGAGTTTTACTAACAGTAGGCTTAGTAAGTTAAGCACTCCTACAACTGGAAGATAAATTTGATTTTGTGTTAGCTTTTTATATAAATTAGTAAGAGTTCAGTTTCTGTCTAACTGAAAATTAATCATTTTAATAAAAAATTTTGATAAGTTTAGGAGAAGAAATTCTTATAATTAAGTGTAGTAAATAATTTAAAATTTTGTAAAGAAGTAGGCCTACTAATGAAATCATTTTAACACGGAAGACAAAAAAGGTCTACTTTTTGTCCTTATATATTTTAGTAACAATATAGTAACTGTCTAAATTACTTCTAGATATACCCATAATAAATATGACCATTTTGAAATTTACAAACAAATGAATTAAGCTTTATTAAGAGTAATTGATTTTTTTGTAGGCCTATGTATTCAAGTGAGCCTTGTTTGTTTAGGTAAAATTTCAAAATTGAATTTCAAAACTAATTGAGTGAGGTTGTTGATCTTAGGAATTGTGGTGTAAGTTCAGTTAATTGGACAAAGGGAATCTAAACACTGAAAAGTGAACATGTATTGTGTCCTCTCATTATTATGCACTACAATGTGATCTAAAATTAATTGGAATTTTATCATCAGTAAAAATTCAAGATTACACAAAATGAACTTACATCTTGCAAATAACAAACAAAATGCTTATGTTTAAATAACTTCTTGGATAATATAGATCCTTTTGTTTTTTCTTGTGTGGAAAGTGAGCTAAGATCTGTAAGGGATGAGGAGGCCAAGATGTATACTATGGAATATATTTTACTAAAATCTTATGCAAATGTTGTACAGCAAAGTAATTTCAAAATATACTAAGGTCAGGGAAATGAATTACTGTACCGTCTGTACTACCAAAATTCTGTAGGAACCCTGTTGTATAAAGAAATATAAACACAACGAAAAATACAAAGAACTACATATAATATAGTCTACCGTACTTTAATAAGTAAAAACTTATGACTCTGTGCTTTTTAAGTGGAAGTTGATGTCCTTGTTAATCCATTATTTACACGTCCATTTTCTAATAGCGCTCCATTCAAAATTTGTGTTTGTTTTAAAAAACTGCACATGGTCTTGTTTTCATTTTATTTGTATATTGATATTTAATTTTTACCTTTATTATTCTACTATTTCTAATTCAGAGTTTATTAGTAAAAGTTGGTTGATTTTTTTTTTTTTGTCAAAGCTACAAGGCTGTAACAGACAAACAAAACAAACCATTAATGGTGTCAAACTGAAGATAGAATGTGTCTAAGTGTTCCACCATTTTCGATAGAGTTAAGATAGATACCTCTAATTTGTGGCATTCTTCTTTATTTATCAAGCCCTTTAAAATGAGGTATCGCTTGGTTCGTATTTAAGATTTTTGAATTAACCTCTCAACCCCCCCCCCCCCCCCCCTCCCCTTGGGGTAAGGGGTGAAATAGTCGGTTGCACCAAAATTCATCGCCCTTTGTCATATAAATACCCCGAATCTCATTTATTTATTTCTACTTGTTCCAAAGTTAAGGGAGGGATTTTATTGACACCCGATATTGGTACATCATACATGGATTGTAAGCGAACAGTTCTGATGTAATTTTACTTACCAGTTCAAAATTATATATATGTGGATATTAAAAAAATGTATGGACAATAATTTAAGCAGATTACTTGGGAGGATATTGCCCTTTCTCGTATGTTCGGTATTGGTTCTGCAACAAAAGGAACATTTTAAAATCAATAATATTCTTTTTGTCCTTTTTCTCTATTAGGCTAAATACCAAGTTTTATTAACCATTAACAATGGAAAGGTCAAAGTTATGTGTTGTGTGTCGCTTAACTGTCACACACACAGTCAAGGTTAACAAGTAATAGATGTAATACTAATATGGCAAAGAGGAAGTCTAGTTGTCCATAGTAGGCTCTCTGGTCATTTGTCTACTGTACTAGATCCACTGTCCACCAGTACGCAACCTCACCTATAAATTCTTGGTTTTCTTTTAAGATGAGCTGTTGACCTTCAATCAGTGTGAATAAATTAAACTTTAACTGGTACCTTATAAAGATAATGGCCACATTGTTATTCAAACCCATAAACTGTCACGAAAGGAAATGTGTTTGCTTATTTGGAACCTTGAAGGTTGAAGAATAATTTCATTTTTTGAGTAACTTATAGGATAGTCTAATTTAACTATTAGCTATCCTATTATTATATTAATTTGTATTTATATTATTATATTATTATCGTAGCTTTAATTATTGAGAGTAAATAAAACTACGTGAAGACGTCCCTAGAGCACTATCTGCTGTGGATGTGTGGTTCACAAAAGTAGCTTAAAACTAAACACAACTATGTCCCCTTTTACAGTAATTACGGCTAGAGGAAGTAAGTACTGTAGAGGGTGATTCAGGAAGAAACGGAGAATATTTTGTTTTCTACGATTGAAAATAAAGAAAACAGTTCATATAGACAACGGTTTGGAAATGCTTTGTTTTCGAGTTATCAACTGCTTTTTTTTACAAAATACTTCTTTAAAAATATGTTTTTAATATATATTCTATTTATTTTTGGAAATATATTGAACGCAAATTTTGGATGCATATTTGGTATGACATCTTTTACCCATGTATAAAAAACCAAAATGTTTTTTCATATATTTTCAAAATGGCGGTCGTTTAAAATTTTTAATGTAAAATATCTTGGAAACCTCTAACTTCAGAAAAAATTTCCTGTTTTAATGTCAAATCTAACGGGTTTTGTTATTTCTGTAACTTAAAATAACCGAGTTATTGGCTAAAAACTAAATATTTTGTACATTATGGACAACTATACTACCAAGATACAAATTTTTTAGTTTTTAGCCAATAACTCGGTTATCTATTAAATTACAGAGAAATAATAAAAAATCATTATGTTTGTCATTAAAAAAGTTTTGTAAAGTTAGCAGTTTCGAGATAGCCTATTTTACATTGCAAATTTTAAACGGCTGCCATTTTGAAAATATATGAAAAAACATTTTAGTTTTTCTTACATGTGTAAAAGTTGTCATACAAAATTTGAGTTCAATATATTTCCTACATCCAAAGATATTAAGTATTTTGTAAGAAAACAAAATCGTTAATAGCTGGAAAACTACACATTTCCAAAGCTATATTTATATGAACTTATTTTTATTTTCACTATTAGAACACCTCCTGAAAGTTTCTCTGAATCTCCCTGTATATACCAAACATTTAGATGTAAAATTTTTATCGAATAAAATATAGTTACCGATTAACATTTCAATTAGAACCTAGGTATATCTACACTGAAAACCTTTCAACAAATTAATTTCAGTTTCATTTAGTTTGAAAGTACTTATGAGTTATGACTTTTTTCCTTATGAGCAAGTATGATCTAACACTCAATGGAATTTTTGCATTACATCATAATTTTTTTAGATTCAAAAGAGAGTTGTACGGATTACTAGGCATATACATGCAAAGTATAAAGCTTCAAGTAAATTACTTTTTGAAAACTCATTTTTGAAAAAGTTCTTCTCATTGCAATCATTCTACATTTATAAGGTGCTTTGTTTTATTCGTAAGAATAAGAAAATATGTTTACGATTGGTTCTTTGGTGCACTTACATGATGCACAACAGAAGGAGTAGTCCATTATTCAGTGCCAGACTTATATAGCCCTTTATTAGTTAAACGGAGCCGAAATTATAATGGGGTCAAATTTGTCTATAAATTGCAATACAAAATTAGACGTTTACTAGAAAGACAATTTACTAACTAAAAAACAATTTTGTTAGCCTAAAATTACTATTCTTAATGTATTAAGAATTATAAAAACTCCAGGAGATGTTTCTCCACATCAAAACTAAGAAAAAAGTAGGCCTACTTCAATCGTTTGTCCTAAAATTATTATTTTTCATCTAGCCCTTGTTTTATGTTTTTAGCAAAAAAAATTATATCTTTGGAATGGTGTTCTTCGTACAGAGTTGACATTTTGTAAGGTATGCCTACTTAGTGTTATAAAGATCCCACGAAAACATAAACATGAAAAACAAGGCCAAGACCTTATCTAAAAAAATTGACTCATAAAAGTAATGCGATCAAGAATATGGCCTAGTCGTTTATCCAGCAGATCTAGGGACGCGTGAGCGTCCCGCCATCCAAGAAAATCGAGACGTCGACCAAGAACACTGTTTATACGACAGAACAAGGGTTTCCACCCTCCCCTACCTCGACCCCCTGTGAGTCAACGATGTTGAATTCTCGAGGGATCCCTGAGGGGTCCCAAATTTTAATTGTAGGGACCATCAGATCACAGAGCTATGGCAGTATTAAAATCGTTATTTTTTAAGTTTCTACTTCTTGTTCTTTGACAGGACTACAGGCTCACAAACTTAACGGATTGAGCTTAGATTTTGCACACACATTAGTTATGCTCCAACGAAGTGCCTTTTGTGCAATTTAAACCCCACCCACCCTACAATAGGGGGTTAGTTAGAAAGGGTCATGATTTTGTCATAGTTGTTCAATGGGGACGCCTGAAAAAGTGGTCAAAATGTACACCTTATAGGCTATGTTCATTAGAGGACAAGTTATTTACTGTTTCAAACTGCTGAAAATGATTACACAATGGTTTATTATTTCTTAAAAATGTTTTTTGTTTATAATTAAAAAATACCCAGTTAATTCAATTTTGAAATGAGGTCACGTATTTCCTCATTATCACTAGTTCATTTACTGATTCCAAAAATCAAAAAAACGGCCTATTTGTTAAAATTTCACCCATCACCTTTAATACTTAAGCAAAACCCAGCGTAGATTATACTTTGGGGTTATGTTTACAACTTCAATCATTATAATTTCTTGTGAAGATGATATTTTTAAATTTTGAGTTATAGAACTAATGTATATACTATATTACGTTATAAGATTTGCTTTGAGGTTATGAACTGTATATAAATACAATTGTTTATCATCAATATATTCGTTTATACAAATTTAAAGAAGAGATACCTATTCGTTTAGCTTCGGATTTATTCATACCGGTATATCTTTGTATAACATGTAAACATACTGAAAATGACTATTTTCGATATAGTGTGATGAAAATATCTTTATGAGAAAGTATGTGCCAGTTTCTGGTACCGTTTATTTTATCTTGAGTTTGTTGTGTTGATGATATGAATTATTTCATCAAAATTTCCTGCTAAACAACGAGAGGAAGCAGTACACATTACTAAGATTTCCTGATTCTTGGTAACTGAATCTACACCACACTTCCTATGGTCAGCACCATCCTCAATCATAAAATTCAAGGTTTATATTTTTTCAGAACAAACTGGAGTCATCAAGTCCTATAAAAGCGAGTGTATGTCCGTAGGTACGTGAGCTGATTTCACCCATCATCTCTAATACTTAAACAAAACCTAGCGTAGGCCTATAAAACCTTTGGAGTTATGATTAGAACATCAATCAATACTAAAACTCTTGTGAAGTATATTTTTTTAAATATGAGTTAAAGAATAACTTTGGGCTATAATACATTATAAGATTTGCTTTGAATACAAGCTTTTGTTAAGTACACATGTTCAATTATACAAATTTAAAGAAGAGATACTCTTTCGTTTAGTCTCGGAAACATTCGTACATCTTCGTATAACATATAAACATATTCCATTATTAATTTCTTCACTATAATATTAATAACTTCTAAACCATTTAATCTATCAATATGAAATAAAAAGCAATTAAAAGATAATATTTTTATCTTTCTTTAAATATGTAATAATGTATATAAATAAAACACATTTTGACAAATAGGCCTACAGTTGTATAATCCTTGTAGTTGTACACTTTTACAGAGTTAAAAATCCCTGTCAGCATAGTTAGGTAACCCTAGATAAAGTCTGTTGTTTTTAAGAAAAATATTTGAGATGGGCAGAAAAATAAACCATGTTACGAGGGTTACTAATTAAAAAAAAAACAAATAACCTCCTTAAATAAAGTGGCCAACTTAAAAATTAGCCTTCCAAATAGATATTTACTTTCTGGTTGACATCGACGTTCTAGCGGTGCTACCATGCGATAAGTGTAGTAAATGGCTGAGATAAGATGTATGACACTTTAATTGTGCCTCCATTTATATGTAACACAAATTTTAACAGGTCAGATAATAGAAATAATAAACAATAAAAAGTGTTTTAGTTACTTACACCAAATTATAAACAAAATGTAAAAAAAGATTAAAATATTTTAATAAAAAATTCATCAAGAAAACTTCAGGATTTATTATTTATATTTCACTTCAAGTAGCAAATATTAAAAATTATTTCTTTAAATAATAAAATATTTTGTTATTGATACCTAAAATTAATTTTATCTAAAGAATTAACAAACGCTTGGAAAAATAATAAATACAACTACAACCTCAACGAAGTCCTGCTGGATGGAGATAAAGCAATTTTATTGCAATACCTCGTATTAATGGAGTTTTCCTCTTTCTCCTTCATGCGAAAAGATGTGATATGTCCCAAAAAACAATCCTGTTGCAAAAATTTGCCAGCAAGAAAACCTCCACAGCCGAAAAAAGAATTGATATGAATACAATCCCGCCAAAGGAGCATGCTCAGTGCTTTGCTCCTCAGTCTTGGATGTGCACATAAAAACCTATGTAAAATAGTTAATTTATTTCATGGAGAGCTTGACAATTGTGTCAACGCTGTTTGGCGGGGAGTTTGAAAATTGTGTCAATGCTCTGAAGCCAAGTATCTTTTCTCCTCGTCTCCTACTTCTGTTATAATAGCTCAGGTTTGATAGAAATTTCATTCAACCTCCCCACCAAACAGCATGGAAAGAATTTTCAAACTCTCCGTCAATCAAATCAGTGATGAAATAAATTAACTATTTTATAGGTTTCTATGTGCACATCCAAGACCGAGGCACGAAGCACTGAGCATGCTCCTTTGGCGGGATTGTATTCATATCAATTCTTTTTTTGGCTGTGGAGGTTTTCTTGCTGGCAAATTTTTACAACAGGATTGTTTTTTGGGACTCTATACGTACAGGTTAAGATGTTCGTCTTCTTCCTAGCCACCTTAACTTTCTTTTATTAGGTACTGGTACTTCTAATTGAAAGCTTAAACTGATTCAATCTATATAATTAATACGCTACATGAAACTTTGTCGGTTGAACTTCTCCGCCATTTCTTAACCGATTTTATCCATTGACGTCTCATTGGAAAGAGCGTGTCGCGTAGATTTGCAAACTGGCCTTACATTTTTGAATAAGTCCCTTGGGCTCTGCCCCAGTGGCTTTTAAAGTTCCCATGTTATTCTTATGAAGAATATAATTGTTTACATTTTGATCAGCTGTATAATTTAATTTTGATCAGCTGTCTAGGTCTAACCTAAAATTGTATTTCTAAGTTGATTATCCGAATCAGGTGATTTATTTGTTATTTTATGTAGTTGGTTGCTATGGCAATGAAAATATCTATCTATCTATACATAATTAATTTGCTAGGTGTTATTTTGTGAGTAGAACTCCTCCTAGAGTTTTTAACCGATTTTGATGTTTTTGGTGTCATTTTACAGAGCTCACTCTGAAGTTGTGCTTCCCATAAAATGAGCTCAATGTATGTTAAGGGCTTCGCCCCAGTGGCCCTCAAAGTTGCCATGTTAATCTTATGGAAGGTCAATCTTAAGGAAGAAGAAGAAAGATTTCTTTTGATTTTATCAGGGGCACAAAAAACAGCTGTTCGTATGAAAAGCTTAAAACAGCTGATTTTGATCAACAGCTGATTTTGATCAACAACTGATTTGGATCAAAAACTGAATATAATTTTAGGTTAGATAAATCAAGCAATAGCGAAGCATTGCCATGTCCACTAGTTATATAAATAATTTGTAAACTATTATTCTCGCAAGGATTTTCTTACTTTCAACTTGGCAAGATTTTTTTTTCTAAAATCATTGGTTATATTGATTTCAGTTGTTATAGGCCTACTGCCTTCAATGTTACATTTGTTGAATTTGTTCTTTCTTATGAATCTCTTCTTGATTACATCACTCAATTATTCAGTTTTGAAATAGTAACATTAAGTTTATAATTTTTATAGGATTTAATTAATTTTTTTAGGCTACAATTACTTTTTTCTGGTATTCTATGGAACTGACAACAATAAGGCAGTAGTTATTTAAAAACAATACTGTGGAATGAATTTTAATTGTTTGGTAAATGAAATAATAACTTTTTTTTCATCATGCTTTCCGCAGTATTTTTTCCTTATCAAAAAAGTTTGTATTTCAAAAACTAAGAATCATAATTAAATTCTGTAAAACGTGTTGGAAACCTCACAAACGAAGTGAATGCTCTTACCCCACCATCATATACTGTAAGTATTGGTAAGTAAACACCAGTACTTGAAACACCAATACCCAATGTCTGTAACATTTTTAACATCAGCAACTACAAAATAATTATAATAATGTATTATAAAATAAAATTGAAATAAATTCATAATAAATGAATCTATAGAAACAGGCCAGACTAGCTTTGTGAGTAATATTATTTCAACAGGTAGTTACAGCGAATGTACCAGCTTGAATTACTTAAAACATTAAAAACAACTATGCATTACTGAAGGAGAGGGTTCTAAAACACCTCATAAGTAATCGAAACCAGTCACAAAAGCAACTTAATATCATTCATATAAATGTATAAATAATAAGTTTTGTAATATCAAGTTAGTACTATAGGCTAACTAATTCAAATAGTGATTAGCCTAATTGAAAAAAAAAGGTGTCAGAGTTTAAAGTAACAATTTTATTATATACTAGTAATTAGAAGTAATTTCAAATTCAATAATTAAAATAAGACACATGGATTTAAAGGTTAGGAGAGCGGGAGATTAAAATGACTAGCACTGCCATCCTTAGGCGGATGTAAACTTTTATTTTATTACTTTTGGAATTATAAATTAAGTAGAAATTAATTGTATCAGATTAACATGTATCTAAAATTTGTGAAAATAATCATTGTAGGAACTGTTTAGAAATTTTCAGAATATATTTAACTACTTTGTGAAAATGTCTCTGTACTTATTTCTACCTAGTTCTTTGGAGTATGTCACATGCCAAGCTAATATTTGATCTGTAAGTCGGATCTTGTGGAGCCCCCAAAACTTGCAAATACTACAATTCGGCCTAACCATTTTAAATTCAATACGCCTTAAATGGTGAAAACACCTTGAAAACAGAATAACCTTACATAATCTTACAATACATACTACTCTTATAGAAGTTAAGGTCTGTATTTGCACTTCTCCTAATGTATGGGGCAAGTGGGTGGGTACACTGTGAGTAAAGAAATATATTGATTTTCTATCTTGATAAATGATGTCTTAGTACCTAATCAAATTCAAGATTTACAATTTCTGAAGTGCAGTCATCCCCTCGCCTTGCATTACTTTATTTAAAACACAATATGGTGGCTAGATTTAAATCCAAGGATTATAGAACACCAGTTTAAACTTATTTCTGACTTTTTATGTGGGAAATGAACTTCTGAAGTTTGGAATGGATTTTTAAACATCCCATATATATTAAAAGTTATGATTGTTAAAAATAAAAAAGTAATTCAATTGTTGATCTGTTTATAATCGATTAGACTGAGTTTACTTCCTTTGTATTTACCTATCTGGGAATACAAAAGCAGCTTTGTTGTAATAAAATGTATTGTGTTTCGTTACAACCATCATTTCAACAATATAAATATGCTGCTATAATATAATAATCTCTTACAGTAAAAGATATAATTGGTTATAGTAATTAAATCATATTTTATTTATTAGAAACTATCCCATGATGCAACATCCATGAAAGAGAAAGTAACCAACTGTTTGAACAATTAATAAATCATGATATGAACACATAGGATTACTATGATTGCTCATTTGGAACTAATAATATGTGTAAAATATAATTTTATCTAACATAGTAATACATCATCACTACACGCTGTAATAACAATCAGTTATATGTTAGCTTATCTAAGATCTTGATTATTTATTCAACAAGAAATTTCACTTTCATAGGAAAACTAACTGCCCGATCCGGGTTTGCACGGATAGACAAATCGAAGTTAAATGTATATTAATAAAAAAAATATATTACACTATGTATTTCTTATGGGGATTTTTAGTAACTTTGACCCCCCCGAACCCCCTTAAAATTTTGAATTTTTTTTAAAACCTTTCTTAGCAAGCACCTAGGGCTCTAGTGGAAGCTATATACCAAATTTCATTACAATCCATTCTGTGGTTTTTTTTAGTAACTTTGAACCCCCCAAACCCTCTCTAAAATTTCGATTTTTTTTAAACCCCTTTATTAGTCAGCACCTACGGCCCTATAGGAAGCTACATACCAAATTTCCTTCCAATCCGTTCAGTAGTTTTAAAGAAATCGTGATTTAGTAACTTTGACCCCTCCCAAAACCCCCTAAAATTTTGAATTTTTTTAAAACCTTTCTTAGCGAGCACCCACAGTCTAGAGGAAGCTACATACCAAATTTCATTGCAATCCGTTCGGTAGTTTTTGAGATTTTGTGATGAGTCAGTGAGTGGTATTTGGATTTTATATACAGGGTTAGTTAAAACTCTAACCTATAAATTTGAGCATCTCCTGTGACAAGTTATCCTTGTAAGTAACTGCTTAGAAATAAAATTGTATTCAGAGGGTTTTTTTTCATTACAGTCTAATGCAATTCCATTTGTTAATTCTCTTTCCAGTTTATTGCCCAGCATTTTTGATAGGGATGAGATAGAGACCTCTAGTTTGCGCTGTTGGTTTTCTTTTATCAAGATCTACAAAATGAGGGGTCACACACTAGGGGTTTATATTTAAAAATATTGAGTACCCCCAAAAATTCCGATTTTGAGTTGGGGGCAACGTTGCCCTATGCATGGGGAAGTGTGCTTTTATGACATATAAACAACCCCCGGGTTTGGATTTTCTATCAATGCTCGGTGGAGAGTTAAGGGGGTGTCTCCCGACTTTTAACTAACCCTGTATATAGATGAAGGAATATACCATGTCGGCTTGGAATAATTACACGTAAAATGTCCATAGTCGTGTAGCCCTAATTGTTTGAGCAGTATACAAAAATGTATCAACTATACACTGGTCGATTGGCAACTAGTAATTGGGCAGTTGTATGTGAGATTGAGTCTCTGTTGAGAACATTAAAATCAAGTGTAGCATTGAGGTCTTAGACTCTCTGCCCATGGGTCAATTGGTACTAGAAGAGGGTACATCTCAAAGTCGAAGCGATATGTACTTCAGGTACAAACTATACGTAGCAAGTGGAGGTCTTTGCTAATTAGTACATTTTTTGTCAGTTTGCCGCTCTAAAACTAGACACAACTAATAATGGACAGTTTAAGTGATAAGGGGGACACTGTTATGTGTTACTGTTACTTTCGGTTTAAAAGAAGGACTCAAAGAAACAATAACAGTGGATAAATAAACTTTTACAGGTGGAGGTACATAGAAGGGAACTTTCATTTTCAGCTGTTTTTTGAGGCAAAGGAATTGCATCAATTGATTTTTTTTAAATCTGCCGTCATCAAATTTGTAGAAGAAGTAGAGTAACGTCCAGTGCTGTGTAACAGTATCCTCCGAGAATGTAGATTCTTTAGAATTTCAAATATTTAGATTCATACTGTCATCTAAACGCTAAAATAAAGTAACTGACTGTTATGAACATTTTCACTAGGTATGTATGGCAGGGTTTTTAGAGACTTCGTGTCTTCCGATTGAGTCCTTTATACAGTTAGCTCGTAGTATTACATCAAAAGAAGAACTAATTTATAAGTTGTCAACAAACTGTAAAGATAAAGTAAGCAAACAAGTGCCACAACAGGCCTAACGTTGCTCTTAACTTACTCTGCTGTTACGTGAGTTGTTAAAGTTATGTTTTTAGAAATCAACCTACTTTGAATATTATCTATTGCAGTGCAGGATTTAAGATATGTTGATTTTAAATCTCGTTCAAATGGTGTGTAGTACTACAAGATTTTTTCGTTTAGTAAGTTGATTTAACACTTAACTACTACTACGGTTTTGGCCACGTACAAACTATCCTCAATAAAACAAAAATATTCTTTAAAGTAGGCCTAATTTTTAGTAATTTTGGTAAAAATTACCAAAATTGTTTTAGCACTATTGAAGAATTAAAATTTTGTAATACTTAAACAAAACCTATCTTAGATTATAAATTGTGGTTATGTTTACAACTTCAATCAATAATATAACGTCTTGTAAAGTTGATTTTTTATAATATGAGTTATAGAACTAACATAGGCTATAATACATTATGAGATTTGCTTTGAGATTGTAAAATGAATATAAATACAACCTTTTATCATCAATTTATTCTCTTATACAAATTTAAAGAAGAGATACCCATTCGCTTAACTTGGACGGATTCGTACATCTTCGTGTAAAATAATTGATATTAATTTATTCATTATAATATTAATAACTTCTGAACAATTTGATGTATCAATATGAAATAAAAGGCAATTAAAAAAGATCATATTTTGTATCTTTATTTTGATATATGTAATAATGTATGTAAATTCAAAATTTTGACAAATAGGCCTACAGTTTTATGAAATCGTAATATCTAAATATCCTTTTAATTAATTGTACACATTCACCGAGTTAAAAATCCCCTCAGAATAGTTAGTTAGGCCCAGGGTAGACCTACATAAAGTTTGTTGTTTTTAATAATATTTTTTATTTGCACTAATTACTCTGTCTGTGATTTTTCACAGGGACTTACTAGTTTATATATAAATTAGAAAAAATGTTTACTTAGAAAATTATAAATAAAAAAACAAACATGAAAACTTTAAAGTTTTTACTTAGGATTTCAAATAAATTAATGATTAAGTTATATAAAAATAATCCCCTGTTCTTTCATCACCTTTGATCTTAGTGGTCCTTACATTGATTAGCCTACATAAAGCTTTAAAATTAAAATACTGATTATATATCTGCTATAATCTACTTAATTAAGTTGTGGCAGTCTCATCAGTTATGTTCGTATACATATTTCGGATAAACTCCATCTTCTAGAACTATTATGGTAGGTACTGGATTCATCCAGATTGAAATTGTTTGTATACACCCTACTTAGCCATGCGGGGTATCATGTGTTTATCAATAATAGACTAATAATCTAAAACTATTTATGTACAAATTTATAACCAATCAGATGTAATTTTCAAAAACTGTAAAATTTTAAAGACACTGACTAATAAATTGGTAAGTAGGCCTACTCCAAAGTAAGTGACAAGGGAGGCGGAGTCTCATGGTGGGCGCATGGCTAAGAAAGTATTATTACACTATTTCAATACGAATGAATCCAGTACTATAGTTATAGAAAATAGAGTAGCTCCGAAACTTACCAGCAAACATAATTGTTAAGACAACGCTAAGATTGGCAGAGATTGTATTAAACTTAATTACAAAAAACTTTGTTTACACTAATTATATTGCTAACTAGATATCGGTAATTAACTGCTCTGTATGGAAATCAAAGTCTCACTTAATTTCACTCTAGCTATCATTTTGTTATCAATTAATTCACTATTGAAATCATTGTTAAAAAACTCACCTATTCCCTAGTTGTCCATATTGGAACAAAATTAAAATTATTGTAAGTTTTTAGCTCGGTTGCTAAAAAGTAAACACTTAACGTGTAAATGGTACTATTAACTAAAAAACCCACGATCTGAATAACTTGTAAACAACAACTGTCACTCGCACTTTCTCGTGATCAACTTGTTCGCTACCTCCTCCTTTAAAATTACTTAGACGCCAAGGTTGTTGTGAGTGTTCATTGAACCCCATAGAGAAAAAACATTATTTGCCTAGTCAGAAATGACTCAATGATAGAAGTTAAGGGTTTAAATTAATTTGAACTTTGATTTTTGCTAACTATTTTTATTATATAGAGGAAACGTGTGATAACTCAAAAGCTACTTAATAGATAGATTTTGATGAAATATTGACTGGTCATTTAATTGAAAAACTATAGGTGCGATAGTTAGTAAATTAAATGATGAAATATTGTTTGAGCCTTGCTATTATGGCATACTCTTACATGATAAAAAGTATTTCCATATTCTAAACTGATGAGTTCCCCACAGAAGTTTAACTGACTTATCTTATTAATTATAGTTCTAGCTTTTAACCATGAGCTGCTTTTAGTCTGTTTTGCAGTATGAATGCTTGGGACTATTGTGAATTCTGTGCACTTAAGCTAATAGAATGGCTTCAATGTGACGGACTTGTTTCATGCACTTTAGTTACATATGTTCTCTGTAGTTATATTGCTCGGTGTGAAAGCTGCAAGAAAGTGTAATTTCTCAGTCATTATTGTATTCTAAAGTCTATTACAGAAATCATTATCCTCGATGACAAAGAAAACCATAATCCATGCTTAATAAGTCAGAAGCCATGTCTAAATGACTAAGTATAGCCTGCCAAATTATTAAATCTATTAACCTACAGTTCTTTATTACAAGAAGGAGTGTTTGTTGACTTGTTGTATGGAAAATTACAACATTAATAACATCCTATAAAAGTTTTATTTTGGAGCACAGTAATTTGTTTTACAAATAATGGTTTTAATTAAAAATTTGAATTTTGTACTATTATTTACATGGACAAAATTTGCTTAACCTTTTTCTTAACTGTCATGATTTTGTTTTTCACTTTTGATCTAAAATTCGCAATCAGCAACCCCAAGAACTTTGTAATTTTTTGCTATTATTTGGGTATACAAAAAATGTGTACTGTATTTCAATAGAAAACATGTTTAAGTTATTAAGGAAAACCTAATTTCCCTCCCTAAAGTGGAGAGGAACAGGGGGGGGAAGGTTGCATTTTATGTTAGTACTGTATTTTTTATCTATGTGCCTAAATCTAGATTTAAATAAAACTTAAGTTAAACTCTTTCATTGCAGTGACCAATTTGATAAGTTATGTGTAGAAACTATCAACAGGATTGTTTATATATTTTTCCTGTTAGTCATTGGTATCTACTATGTTCTAATGTTTTAACAGCAGGTTTTATTTTCATACATCGGCTAGAAAATTACAAGTATTATATTATTATGATAGAGGACCATGTCTTGGCTAACAAACAAAACACAACATGAAAGTTTGTGGAAGAGTGTAAAGTATATATAGTCAAAGGGCATACAATGGTTTTAATAGTGAGGAATTTAAAAAAAGTTTATTGTTTTGCACAATGCTGAAGTGTTTACAAAACAACCTTTTGATTTCTAATTAATCTAATTTCCGACTTTTATCATCGACATGGTGAATCATAGTAAATCAAAAGTAACAATAGGGTACAAATCTGCCGTTAAATAAATGTTTAAATGATTATTCCATTCACCAACTTTTTCATTTGAGTTAAGCTCAGTCTATGTTAAGCTGCCTTGTAAATGCCATAACTGGGAAAACTATGGTCAGCAAGGCTTAAATAAATTTGTAGAATAGTACTAAATTTTGTTTATTGCATTTTTTCTTGAAATTTTATCATTCATATATAAAGTTGCATGTTTGATTTGTTTTCTATTGTTAACCAAACCTTTCTATGTTGAAACTTAAATCCAAACATAGTATGTATAGGATAGTGAGTCAAATCGAACTGTAGCTCCTCGTCCCCTCGGCGGGCTGATAGAGTGAGGCGTATAAGGTTTGAAGGAACATGCTTGGCAGGTTGTGTTTCCTCAATTCCTTCCTTAGTGAGCTAGAGGTTCCATCGTCAATTGCTCAGCAGATTATAATAAAGATTTTAACAAAGAAAGGTAACAACACCTTACAAAATTTTCTCTTTGTTGAAGTTTGGGGTCGTTACACTGTATTGAAACTAATTGTTTGATTGGAGCAACAAATTTAAGGGTGAAATATGGAAAATGAATATCATCATCGTCGTATAAGGTCAAGTCTACAGAAGACAACATCCGTACAGTTCATGACCTTGAAGAAGATGACCAATGGTTGCTCAGAACTGTTTATAAGTCATCGGAGTACTCATGTCATGATCATATAGCATCATGGGTTCAGAAAAGTGGATGAGTTCCGGGGTTTTGTCCAAAAATCAAAATGAGATCAGGTAGCAAATCTTGAACACTACCGTCAAGATTTGTCTCTCTAATTTGACAACCGCTGGCATGATATCTGAGAACATGATATGGAGGGGGTCCAAGGGTACACTATCACTGAAATTTTTTGAAATTTTCACTTCTAAAACCTCTACTTTACGTATCTTTTGTGAGTTTAAGCTAGTTGAAGGGTGCAGATAATATGATTACTTTTATAAGAAAAGAACGCATGAATTGTACTTGTATATAGCACAGCAAATTTTAAAGACACACATTATTTTAAATTGGCAAAATGTCTCTTATTTAGTCAATAGTCTTTATGCCTCATGCCGAAAAATTTAATAATATAAAAATTTAAGCATCATTTGTTTTAAATCTTTTTGGCCGCCTCGACTCTGAATCATTGGTCCCTTATTTGTAGTCGTTCGCAGAGCTTGCGGAACATCAAAGCCGTGCCCCGAGGCTGGCAAAAGGGTGTCTGGTGCTCTGAAGTTGTTTCATTTCGATTCCGATCTGAGGGAATACTGTAGTTTACTGTAATGTAGGAGTCTACTGTAGTTGGCTCGCATAGTCATAATGTACTGTAATGAGGCGATATCAGGAGGTTTTTCGATTGGCGGACGTAAAATTCTGAACCGAGTGTTGAATGAATGTGATTGGGGAGTAGATTGTCCAATGCAACGTTAAAACAAAACATAAAAAAATAATAAATAAGGCGTTCCAGTGTATTCCGGCACCAGTAAACCCCTGGCTTGGGTGTAGACGCCCAGAAATGACCAACAAAATGTTTTTCGCTTTCTATAAAAAAAAAAAACTTTCGATTAAAAGTAAGATTAACATTTAGGTTGTACATTTGTTTACCACACTAAATCAATGAATTTGGCAGGGTCTCAAAGGAAAATACCCCCCTACTGAGAATTGTTGCAAATAAAAAAAAATGTTCGACTCGACGTAAATAAGTAATATACGAAGTCTCAAGAGTTAGGTAATCATAAACTTTTAACGGCCAGTTCTCGAGGGCTAAAAAAACACTGGAAAATGTGTAGATAAAAGAAGTCCAGTTTATATTTATTTGAGCCACCTTCATACATTTTTTTACGATATTCTGTATAATATTGGAAGCATTTGTTGTACCTTGACCTTAATTGAAGCACGGTCTACAATTGAAATTAGGACAGTTGGTTTTTCAGAAACTATGCAAAATATCTTTACATAATGGTATTACCTAACGGCTAACGACTGGTCAAAATACTCTACTTTCTGATCTATTATTATCTCCATTTAGTGTAATTTAGATAAACCTCGCCTGGTCTTATCTGAAGTGTTGATTAGATTCAGTTTAGCAAAGGCTACAGTTGTAGGTGTGAATTTGGTGCTACTTGATCAGCTTAGTGTTTGGAATTTTTAACTAAGTGGGATATTTTTTAAATTTATTTCTTAAAATGCAGGATTGTGTTTGTGTTTTTAGTTATTTATGTATTAGTTGTATACTAAATTTAAAAGAGAGAGAGATGATAGTTTATGTTAACTTTTAAACCTATGGTTAAAATGTACTAGATGAAGTAGCCTACCCTAAGTTGCTCAGGATTTTAAGTTTTAAAATGTTGACTCATAAATAATTCAACTTTCATTACTGTATTATTGATAGTATTATAAAATACTGCTGTATAATAACTCAATGTAGGGGGTATCTGAAGACGCTTTGGGTCCCGACCCCGCCTCAGAGACTGCTTCCCTTCATTCACAGCACACAGTAGTAAATCGGTAAAAATATAAGACAAAAAAGAATCCATATTCGCTAATAGCACCCTAAAAATCTTTACTATACCTAGTGTTCTAACATTTTTCAAAAAAACTAATTTTTTTTTTAGGGGTTAGTTGTTGTTTGGTTACCTTCTCTAATAGATCAACGTGTGTATTAAATTCCATGTATGTTGCTCGAGGGACTTTTGGTTCAGGCTGGGTATTTGATAAGTCAGTGAGTGACCACAGAGAGCTATATATATATAAGGCTTTGTACTATGTGATTTATTTTTGTAAAATCTCTGCACGGAGGGTGCACACTAGCTTTGCTTATCAAGAGAGTTTGGCAACTCTAGTCAAAGAAACAGTATAGCTATATATCACGGAATCAAAATGTATATACAGTGGGTCGAAAATATCGGAACACACACATTATTTCTGATTAATTTAAAATATACTAAAAAATTTAAAGATATGTTTTGGAGAAAGATAAACTACTTTTTAACATTTTGTAAAAATGGACTTGCTAAAGCTTGGATTCCCTCAGCTTGTAGATGAATAACATCACTAAAACATTGCCATACAAACCAGGCTTGGGGTTTCCTAGAAAGCATTACAGTCACAGGAAAATTAAGTAATGCCAGCACCATTCATATGACACCAGCGAGTATGGTGACAAAATATCTGTCAACGTTTTTGTATGGTACAGTGGCAAGAGCGGTGAACTTTAAAAAATATACAACGACTCAAAGTTTGAAATGCTGGCGTAGTGAAGAGAATGCACAGTTTTTAGAAATTGTGTACAGCGTTTACACTAAATAAAACTGAAAATATTTGTTGTTTTTAAGTTGGAAGATTTTTAGTTTTTTCTTATTTACTACGATTTCGGTATAAAGTTTACAAAAACTAATTTTGTGTTGTAAATTTTTTATGCATTTTTTAATATTATGTATCAGTCATTTTTTTAAATTGCTCTCTTTTCAATTTGCTCCTTCCAAAAATTGTTTTTTGAAAGTGAAAACATTTTAATAGTTTTTATATTTTGTATTTATCAACAAATTGTGTTTGTATTTTTCCAAAGCCTTAAAAATAAATTTTCGAACTCAAAAACAAAATGAAGAAACATTTTCAAAAATATTTAGTTTACGTAACAATATTTTGTGTACTTTTGTGGACAAGAAAATATATAATAATGTATACTTTATTGGAATGGATTACATTCTTATAGATTTTAAAATGATAATATACACAAGTAGTAAAAAAAGGGTTAATGACATAGTTCATAATTTAAAACAATAATGTTTTGAAACTAATTATTACCATAGTTTACAACTAAAGGCATATACCTACTTTGCACTAAAAATAGTGTCATGAAATTATGGATGGATTTTGTGTTCTAAGTTTATTCTACCAAATTTAGAAAAAAATTACTAATAAAAAAAAGTTACGAGAGGCAGCTCCCATATGTTACCTGGCCGCTGATGATAACAACCCAACTAATGATGTCACGTTCTGGGTTAAGGGATAAGATTTTTCTCTGAACTAGGCATTGACAATCCGTTCAAACCATGTTTTAAATAAATATAGTTTAACTATTACTTAAAAATTTGTTGTCAATAGACCACAGGGGAAAGCAAGTTGGACTCGCACTTTAAGGGTTCTATATCGGCAGCCGTCTCGAAAATTTTGCCAATATGATATTAATGTTATATTCTCAATGTAGTGAACTAACCACCTAAACTATAACTGTTGCAACAATAAATAATATGTTGTACGTAGTTATCTATGAAAGGAGTTGATGGCTTTAAACACAATATTATCATGCACTGCATGTATGGAAAATGTATTTTTCACAAAAGTTTGGTTTCACTGTAGTTTTTTAAGCAATAGTTTATTCAGAATTTTAGCTGCACTACTTTTGAAAATAGTTAGGGGGAAATTTGAAAAACATTTTTTAAGATATCTGAAAATTGCACCACAAAATTCTTTTAAATAAAGCCTTTCTAAACGATGCTCCCAAAAAATTCATAGCAGTAACATATTTTGTAATTATGATTAATGTAATACATGCTGGCTGCCATGCTTTACAACTATGTCAGATTTTCATTTTGACACCTTTGTCTTTTCCGGAGAAAATGATCTCATTAAATTAAATCCAAAACTTGACATTATTTATGCAACTAAAAAGTAATTGATAGAAATAATGCCATTTCTCACATTTTAAATGTGCAAAAAGACTAAAACAAATTACTTAATTCATACTTTTCATTTTTTAATTAACTTATCAAGTTTTAAGTGTTATTGATCAAATAAGTCTTGAAGCTATTGTTACAGGTTAAACATAGTTTCTAAAACAAGTTCTTTCGAGAGCATTTATGATTTTATTTGTGTAAAGATAAGATAATAATAACGGTTTTGTAGTTCTACTGACTTCCCTCATTGTTTCTTATCTGGTATGTTTGTGCAGTTTCATTCATTACAAAATAGCTAATTTATTGTGTTATTATGCTCTACCATACTCCCTTTTGATAGATAATTCATGTATTTATAAAGAACTCCGGTGTAAGATAGTATAAACATTTTGTAATAACCGTGATCTGTCTACAATTTCTTGATTTTTAGTTAGGTTTCAAAGAAATTTACTAGATTACTTCCATACTGATACATAAAATACAGAGATAGAATATCCGGGTCAAGTTTTTTATGGTAAAAATCGGACCAAAAGGATATGGAAATTTTTTTTGAAAACTATAAAATAACTGTAACTCTATTATATAAAAAATATTGCTTAGTTTGATGTTATTATACCTCCTATACCATTGAAAGGTATTTCAATAACACCAATCATTGGCTCAAGAATTAGAAAAAATATTGGTTGAAGAACAAAAAATTCACACTTATCATGTAGGCAAATCTTTTCAAAGTTATTTTAAACTTTCTAAATAATGAATGAAACAATTTTTGACACAACACTTTTACTGCAAGAAGTAGGCTAATCAAAATAAGGTTGCAGAATCAAAAAATCACTACTCTTGATAGACACAATGGCTAGAGTGGGTGGTTTGGGATGACAAGTAAAAACAGTTGTAAATTACCAATATTAGCATCAGATCCGTAGGTTTTGGTGTTGTTGAGATGAAAAGTGACACTTCGAACGTAAAAACCCTAGAGTAGAGTGCGTGTGTAAGGTGTCACATACAGTATATAAAATAATCAAAAATTACTGATATTGGTTTCAAATCTATACTTTTCCGAGTTAACGAGATGAATAGTGACACTTCGAACAGTTTTCAACCCTAAAGTAAAGTAAGTTTGAGAAGGGATGGTAAGAGTGTAAAATTAATAAAAAAAGACTGATATATTTATATTATTAAACCTTTAGAATCTGAGATAGGTAAAATTGTACTATTTGCCTTTAATCTCTGTACATGACAAATGCAGGATTGCCATGATGAAACAATTCACTCCGAGGTTAATCTAATTGTAAAGTATTAATCCCCTACCAAGTGCAACTGTTTTAGAAACCCTTTCAATGT
The DNA here is from genome assembly GCA_018207615.1 of Philaenus spumarius. Taxonomy (NCBI): domain Eukaryota; kingdom Metazoa; phylum Arthropoda; class Insecta; order Hemiptera; family Aphrophoridae; genus Philaenus; species Philaenus spumarius. The sequence continues at coordinate 332,607 of JAGFPH010000713.1, forward strand.
AAATTTTGCCAACGTAATCAGATTTAAGCTTTCAGTTGTGTCAACCTGCCGTTTCATCCACTTGGATCATTTTTAATGAGATTTATATTCATAGTAGATCTACTTGATGGTACTAACTAATTTTGCTATCTATGTAATAAAACAAAAATTATAAGTAGGCTACCTAGTTTTCCAGTAAAATTGTTAAAAATTTAACTTTTTCTCTTGTATTATAGCATAGAGCAATGACCCTCAATTACATTTGATTAAGTTCTATTTTAAAATTTACAGACTGCCGCAAGCCCGACAAATTCTCCGGTTATAATCTCCTATCCCCACTGTAAAAATGCTATTCTGGGTTTTCTTCCCGAGAAATTTGAAAGAACATGATATAAAATGGTGGCTTCTTAGGCCATTTTAATTTCACTACACCAAATCCGATAGGCTTTGATACTGTGACCGGAATTGATAAATAAAAAGTCAGAGATTTTGGTTCATTTCAGTGAGGGTGAATTTAGTTCAAATTAGTGGAATTTGGCAACTACCTGTTGTGTATGTCAGCAGCAGGAGAAGGGTTTTTTTCAATTATGAGTAATGTACACAAATCCTAACTTTGGTATATTTTTTGTAAGCAAGCTATATATAGCATGTTCAATGTCAATGTGACTTCATGATTAATATTATTAGTCTAGTTATTAAATATAGTATTTATGTAAGGTGCAGAGTCCCCTTCCTCAGTAATATTTCTGTATAGTATTACAATTAATTCAAGAGCACATTAATTAGTGTTTATAGTTTCAGATAATATCATTAACATGGTGAATGTAGCATATAAAATATCAAATTGCTCATAGTTTTAACTATAACTATAGATGTTAATTATCTTCCTTCCATTCATATATTTTCCATTTAATTGTTCCGCCAGACCTCATTTGTAACTTGGATGGGATTTCAAATGGCAGGTAAGAAGGTTTTACAGACAACTAACTGTCCAAGTCTTAAATATAATTTTATATAATATGAACAAAAATATGACTTAATAATAATAATAAAACAATACTACGAAATATTAAGCTTAATGTGTAATAGAACTAATGCAGGCTATATGACTTGTTTTAAGGTTAAAAGTCGTTGAAAATTTATATTAAAAAAAGTATAGGGTGTTTGTATTCCTATAGCCGCTTTTATAGGAGTTGATGATGTCATTGTAAATTTGTAGAAATTTAATCTAGTTCATCTTTAAATTAAGGGTTAAAATATTTTTAACAAACTTAAACACTAAATTCAGAAGAAAAAACAAATTAAATATAATTTTCAACAAAGAAGACATTGCAGTCATATTGGTTTCATTGCAGATTAATAGAAATATAAAATTGCTTGTTTACCAATAGGCTAGATTCACAATCAAATTGGATTAATGATATAACTGCATTGTCCATAAAATTTAACCTTTCAATTTGTTTTAAAAAAATGATCAAGTTATTAATATTAAGCTGTCCTTAGAATGGAGTATTATGGTCTATTTTACAGACGGAAAATGCTTCAAAGGGGTCAATGTTAAAGATCTTCCAAATTCAAAAGTTTGCAGTTCGGGCTATTTTTGGTAAGAAGCTTAAAGATCCTTGGCGTCCTTTCTAAAAGTACTTGATATTTTACATTTTTTCTCAATTTATATTTTGAGTGTGAATCACGTAATCAAGTTTCGCTCAGAAGCAGACCATAGATGTGACTAGAAAAACAAATCATTTCTACTGTCACAACATAGGCGCTCAAGCTGCTAAAGCGCCAGCAATTTTTGGAGCTATCCTCCAAAACCGTCTTCTTCATAAAATAATATCAAAACAATTTCTTTTTAAATATTATATTGAATGACGTTTTTTACACTTTTGATATAGCCTAAATTAGATTTTAGATGTTTAAATAATTAATTCAATTCTATTACAACTAGCTGACCCGTACGGCGTTGCCCGTGGTGGTTGGTATTTTCAGTCTTTTTAACGTAATTGTATTCTTTTTAAGTGTTCAGTCAGTGAGTGGTATTTGGCTTTTATATATATAAATCTTAAATAATAAAAGCACTATTGTCATAATAATAAAAGATCTGAA
>JAGFPH010000713.1:340821-354338 GCA_018207615.1 Philaenus spumarius
AAAGGAAGATTTTGTATAATATTTATAAGGTTTACAATAACTTTGAATGGATTGATACAGTTCCTACTAAAGAAGATTTTAAATAATATTTAGGAAGTTTTCAATAACTTTGAACGGATTTGATACCGTTTGTATTTAGGAATGTTTTAACAATATTTATAAGATTTACAACAATTATAAATGGGCTTGTTATTGTGTCTACTAAGGCGTAATGAATTTTTTGTTTTACGACTTCATTTTAGTCATCCCTTGGTTGGTTGTATTAAAAATTGTTTTATATAAAACTTTTAAATAATATTTAAAATGGTTACACAATATCTTTAAACCGGTTTGGTTCTGTGTCACTTGTTAATAACAAGTGAGTTTTGTTGTTACAAGTTCTTTAACCACTATTTTTTGCACCGCTTGAGCAAATGTGTTGTTTTGTAAGAACTTTTTAAGCAAGTTTTTGGTCCTTTTTTAAAAAAAAACCTTTCTCATTTCTATTGTCTTCCTAACCAATATCAAACCTGACCTAGATTTTCCATTTTTATATTATATATATGGAGGTAATTTGTACAAATTTCAGGTGTTATCCATACAAACTTTTTCGTTAATTTTATGGTTTGTTTTAGGAACATGAAACAAACAAATTGATTGAAATTTTGCGGAATTCTCACTGGTAATGACTGCAATATGTAGGCCTACACAAATAAAAATGTATTTCAAAATTTACCAAAAATATATTTCACACTTTATTTTCAATCCTCTATTTTTGAATGCTACTTAAAGTACTTCTCTATAAAATAGAATCATTAAAATCGGTATATTGACAGAATTATTAGGCTGTGACAAACAGATTTACAAACATGATGAATTATTAAGATTTGGTTACCATTATGGAATATTAAAAACTAATAATTATTAATTTATATTAATTACGTATTTAATCAAATTAAATATTTATATTTAGTTGTCACTATACCAACTATAGTTTGCACAACAAATTCTATCTTAAAACCTTCATGATCACAAAAATGTACAATGTGGTCAAAATGATTTCCTCATTGGTTGGTTTACTCATCATAAATTAATAACTCTGTATAATCTAAAGATATAAACATTTTGTATATAAAATACTAGTTTTAATATTATTTATTACTTCATAATTTTAAATGCTTTCTACTTTAATGAAATACATGCTTTTGCAAATAGGTCAAATTAATTAGTAATTGTATACTTATACAAAGAAAAAAGAGGTCAGTTGACATGGAACTGTGAATAAGAATGTAGGGTTACATAGATCAGCTGTTAATGTTGACTGTTGAGCAAGTTAGGGTGGAGTCCAATACTTTCTAAAAGTATTAGTCAGCTGTGCGCAGTCACTTGTATTCAATTGTTATATTATACATTGTGCTTTTTAGACTTACACTAAAATAGAGTTCCTATTTAAATGAATACTCAAAGATAGCTCTAACATAGACCCTACGTTTCCTAAATATAGCAATTGTAATCTTTTTGCATTGAGTTACAGCTTACAGTTTAATCGTCCTTAAAATCCCTTAAAGTATTAGTTATGTTCTGGAATATATTTAAAAGAATTTTCTAAAATTTGTTACAGTCACCACACCTTTTCTACTAGGCTAAATTTAATAGTGTTTGGCTTAAAATTTGGTATTTACGTTGAGATACTTTATCAAGTGTTTAAAATTCATTTAGTACACTCTTACTGAGTAGCAAGTTCTGAAATTGTTCCTCCCCTGCATTTGGTATAGGCTAAAAATTAACCACATTTTAGTATTTTTTAGACAATCTGTCAGTGGCAATATGTAAGCGACAACAGTGGTTTTTTTCAAATGAAGGCTCTCCATCCAAAGATGAGTCATCAACACTGCTTTCAAATAGTTATAAATTTTTAAATAGGATGTTACAAATTCAACATTTTTCTTAAGTTTTACTTAGATTAATTAGTGACAACAAATATTTGATTGATGAATAGTCAGCTGATTTAAAAAAACACAATATTTATTACCATAGTAACCAGTTTACAAAATAACATTATCGGAATCAAATCTTTAAAAAAAACTGACACCTATTTATTGTGTTCCCAGCTGTAAGTTTTAACCTATAACATAAAAGCTGCACCATTTTGTAAAATATCCACAACAACAAATTACCATTTGCTGAGATGACATTGATTTGATTTTTCGTTAAAATGCAAAATTTAACATTAATTAATTTAATTCAACAAAGGAACCTATAAGAATGAAGGTCAGTTAAGCAATGTTAAAAAAGGAATTAGTTACCTTAGTCAAAATTCTTTATAAAATATTAAATACTTTTGCCAAATATTTATGTTGTCTAAAAACCACTCTAAAAATTATGAATCTAAATTATATTATGTAAGGTTTTATTGATTATGTAGTAGTAAATTATTCATTTTTATAAACCTACAGCGTGATTTTCCTAAACTTACCACCTCTATTATTTAATAAACACAAAGAGATAATCAAAATCTGACCTCGGGAGAGTTAGTTATTCACCGTCAGGGGGAACCTTAGACAATCCCAAAACCCCATCCCTCTCCTACCAGCCTATCTCAAAAATTTGTAATGGACACAAATGGCTTAAATAATACAAGAAATTGAAGCTCTTTAAAAGCCATAAATTTCTGTGGTAAGCTAACGTATTTGTTTGCTATGCTTAATATGTTATTTTGTAAATTATTTTCTAGAATTTGATCAAAATATTTTATCCCATTATAAAAATAATAAATTTGTATAAAGTTTATTACTTAAGATTGGACAAAGTTAACACCATGAAAAAAGGAAAATGATTTTTGCAAAATCAACTGAAATTTTTGATTTTGAATTTTTTTAAATGCGCCGGTTTTAAAAATTTGAAAAAAAAATATTAGAATTAACCTTTATATACCTACAGTAGAGCGTCGATAATCCGAACGTCAATAATCTGAAACGTCAAAAATCCGAATGCATTCCGAGGCCCTGCAAAAATTTCGTTTTTGCAAATTCCAAATGCGTTGTTCAAAATTTAACAAAAATCTTCAGCGCAGTTTGACATTATTATCTATTTTTAAACACTTCTTAATACCTGCTCTCACACGCCCTTACAACTTACTAGCTGTCAATATTTTCACTGTCACGCTAATAAGCTGCTTTAGCGCTAGCAGTAAACAAACAGCGTAAACATACTGAAAGTTCATTCATTTCTCTTTGTGTAATCATTATAACAGTGTGTCGTACTTACAGTAGTGTACTGTATTTTTTAATATTTTTTTATGTTAACTATAATGTACAAGTGAACTTTTAATTATGTACTGTACTGTAGTTGAGAGTTACAAGTGTAATCATGTTGGCCCTACTGTACGTGCAGATTCTTCTAAATCATAATATGTAAGTAGTCTTACATACTGTATTGTAATTACATTACTGGTTGTACTGTTTAACCACTTTAATTAATTAAAGAGCATATATTTTAGCCTAAATGAATTTTCTTGGTTATTTTCAAAAATCCGAACCCCCTCGGTCCCAATTAGTTCGGATTTTCGACGCTCTACTGTATAAACATAAATTGTAAATTTAAACTTGGGATCACAATGGGTTCTAATATAAAACTTTGTTCACAAATAGGCTTGCATAGGTTTCTCGGAAAAATTATACTTAAAATCCATAAAACTATATAACATTTACTCATAATTTATTTTTAAGTAAACCTCACCTTAAATATAAGATATATTTACAAAAACTTCTATGTAGGACTTTCATAACACTACAAATCATTTATGTAGTCATTATATGCTTTAACTATTTTACTTCTCTCTTGTTCATTGAGGTTGTAAACTCTTCCCGTTAGAGTCACTGGATGTACTTTACATAAGACATGACTTGCAGGAAGCCACAACACATCTTGTCTTGAAGGATTATAAGAGAAGGAATCTGATGGACCAGCTAAGTGTAAGATTAAATCTTGACCTCATCAGATGATTCTTCTTTCGCCAAAACATATGCCAACCACCACTCATTCTCATATATTATGGTTTCATAACCACTGATTTCCCTGATTTGAAGTTGTTCTTGTAATGCAGTTACTTTTTCAGTTGATGAATCATTTGAAAGTGATCCTCCAATGATGCCTCATCCTCGTCATCAGATGGCTCTTTGACATTAGTGAAAAGTTTTTTTTTCAACGCAGAATTGATTTTTGAATTTTAGTTGAAGAATAAGTTTTAGATCTACCCAACTTTCGTTTATCAATAGGTGACTCACCTAACTCATGGAGAGAAGCATTTAATGTATTTAATACTGTTAATGGTGATGAAAAGTTATGGCGATGTGGATCAAAGTTGCCAACCGCATTTAACGTACTCACTTCTTCTGATGGAGTTGAAAAGCCTGGGTCACAGTGGCCAACCGCACCAATTTCACTTTCTCCTTGATCATTTTTTGAAGATGAAATTGTTTTTCTGCATGAATCACAAACTTAAGCCTCTCTTGGTAAATTTGCAAAATCGTTTAACATCAAATCTACCTCGTTCCTCAGTTTTATTTTGTCTCTTACTCGGGGATCACTTTTGTTAAGCCTGCTGTGTGTTATCAGAGCAATTATTGAGAATAATAATAACCTTTTCAAGTTCAAACACGTTATGTTGAGATTTATATAAAAAGTATTTTTATAAACTGGTTATAGATTTTTAAGTTTAATAAGCTTCTGAAAAGTATTTTGCTCATTAAAATAATTTATTTTAAACTTTGCCAGAAAATTTCACTGTCAAGCAGATTTCAAAATAAGTTTTTTATTAGAACCCATTATGATCCCAAGTTTAAATTTACAATATATGTTTATAAGTATATAAAGGTTAATTAGAATTTTTCAAATTTATAGAACCGGCGCATTTTGAAAAATTCAAAATCAAAAATTTCAGTTGATTTTGAAAAATAATTTTCCTCTTATACTGTATTGTGTTGTATGTCATATTAAAGGCCATGAAAAATGCTTTAAAATTACATTTTTTTCTAGCTCTGTATCTTCAGTAGGAAAGGCGCAATTTAAGTTTAAAGTTTTCAAGTACGATCGTTTTTGGCTTGTTTTTGGAAGTCATAACTCACTAACCAATAGAGATAATTTAATAAAATTTGGTATTTTTCTTATTCTACATAAAAGCCACCTCCCTGCAAAATTTCATTAAAATTGGAAAAGGTCATGGCAAATGTGTCCATTACAAATTGTTGAGATGAGGACGGTAGGAATGAGGGTTTTCGGATTTCGTAAATGGTTTTCTAAGGCCCCCCCTGATGGTGAATAACCAACTCAAGGTCATATTTTGTGTATCTCTTTCCGTTTTTAATAGAGATAGTAAGTTTTAAAAAATCACTCTGTATAAGGACAAAGTTTTACCTAAAAAATAGGCTATGGTAAATTAATAAATTTACAGTTATGCAAGCCTAATGTCCTCTTATTAGGTCTTAAATAAGTTTAGGAATAATTTTGAATATGAGTTATCTACGATTTAAAATATCCATGCTGCTCAGACGTAAAAAATTTTCCATTTAGACACTTATAATAGGCACTTACCTTACAGGCTCTATTAAATGATTTAAACTTATTTTGACTAATTAACTTAATGAGATCATCGTTGATACTAAATGTTGTTTATTTACTAAATACTACCTACATATACATGTGTTTCTGCATCTGTGTTTATCTACGAGTTTGATACAGAGTTCTGTTTATTCCCTAAATACGTATCCAGCGTGGACCGAACTCTATGTTTCACTTTATTAGACTAACGGTTGTGTTTTGTTTTCGACATAATTGTTATTTAGTGCAATTTCCTTTATATTCTTTGTAATTATTGTATTGTTAGTTCAATATTTAATATGGATCTTATACAGTGCTTAGTGAAAATGTTGTTTTAATAATTTTTAAATCATTTGAAAATTTGTTTCTCAACAATTAAGGTGTATGTTCATCTGATGAATTCTTTCTCCAATATTAAACATTAGTATTACTTTTTAAGTGCATGAGAAAGTAAATAAATTTTAATTAGTTATTATATTAAATATAATATAGGTAATACTGTATTTAAATAATCATTTTAGATTTTTTTTGCTTTTGCTTTTTTACAAATCTTTTAACCTTCATAACGTTGGTTATTTTCTGATAATATTTTCAAAATTGTAATAACTAAAACAAATTTGTTTATTTTCTCCACAAATTTCAATTTTTTCTACTGTGCCATACAAAACCTAAACATCGGTTTTTTTATTGCCATTGTTTTTATTTTTTGCTTAACCTTCCATTTGATGTCCAACTCAACCTAATTGCCTTTGAAAATTTCTTAGATTTTGGCTTTTTTATTTACCCAAAATTATTTTTTAAATGGTGGAAAACTTGTGAAAAAGTCTCCAACCTGGACATGGTTTGAAAGGGCATGTAATTAGTAATATTTGGTAAACATTTTAATTCTAAGAGTACAACTAAACTAATTAATAATAAATAAAATTATAAAAACCAAAATCGAGCCATGTTTACATTTAAAAACTATTTAGAAACTACTCCCACACCCCTTTTGGGGCACTGGGATTTGATCAAAAAAAATTTCTTTAGATTCTTTAGGTGCAAAGTATTGGGCTTTCAGTTGAACCCAAATTTCTACGTACTGCAAAGGTGGTCTGTTGAAGATTGTACATTTCTTACTATTATTAAGAAATGTAAATCAATATTTCACAATTACAAATATAACAGAACCCCTATTCTCTCGCTCTCTCTCTCTCTCTAATTTGACTGAATTGTTGGTCATAATTTAAATCAGTCTGGCTTTGTTTAAATAAAGGGATTACCAATAGAACAGTGAATTCATTACTATGCTAATTACTGAGTAACAAGTGCTAACTGACATCCTCGGCTTAACACAGCTGAGATACGGAGCGCCTCTTGTTAAATTATTCAGTTGACAAAACGGAAGCAGTAGAATGCTACGCAAACTTAATATCCTGGTGAGCACCTAATTTCTATATTCACAGAATTCCTTTGTTTTATAGTGGTTAAATAATTAGCATTATATGTTTAGTTATTTATGTGATTGTGTTTGTGTAAATTTTAATCGTCATTAGGATTTATGTGTGTTTATTTTCAGAGAAAACAAACATGTAGGCCTATGTAAGATATAATTTTGTGTAATTTCTTTATTGACTTATTTATCTGTAAAAGTCTCTAATAATTTTATAGAATTTTTTTGTTTTATTCTATTTTCAAACGGAGCAGTTATATTTTTCTATACCTTTTTCTTTGTGGCGATTCTACCTGGTGGTTTTTTTTCGGGTGCTTTAGTTTTTGGAATAATCTGTTCGACAACATCTGAATAAATAAAACATGGTTACAGAAATAACCAAAAGCAGGGAGGAATAAACTGGAGAATTTGTTAGTTTGGTAATAATTAATATCAATAAGGTTTAAATTGCTCACTAATTATTTTAATAACAACTCATATACATGGAACAGGTAAGTGTGTAGAAATGTTATAAAGTTGTTTCAAAAATAGTATAAGTGTCCACACTAGCCCCCCTCTCCCCTACTTTTTTACTCAATACTGGTTAACATATATATATTTACAAACAAAATCAATATAACATGTGTAAAGTTATTTTTATGTAGATTAATTTAGTTCAAGTGTTACATAACCTAGAAATTTCAATATTTTGATTACTGAATATCTAGGCCCCATTTATTTTATAACACTAGTGGACCCGGCAATGCTTCGCTATTGCACGATATTTTCATAATGGTGACCCAAAATAGTGAGTCCGAAGCGTTACGACCCTTTAACTGGCTGCGAATTAATTCAATAACGCCCACAACTCACTAAAGTTTCATTGCAATCGGATGAAAGGTATATGAATGCAAACCCTTGACCCAAATCGATACGACCATTTCTCTGTCAAATTAGATTTCCCGTACCTAAGAACATATAAAACGAAACCCCATCCTTATATCAGTTTACAAATTTAATAAATTCCTATTTGATTTAATAATGAAGGTTTTTTTATAAGACAGCAATAAAGTAATTCTATAAAAACTAAAGGTTATAACATATGAAATATCTATATACTATTAATGCAACACTGCTTATCGTACTATCGTAGGTAATTACCAACTAACCTAAAAATTATCATATTTTTATTATTAATGTGTTATTTTGGTTGCTATGGTAATAATTCGAATCGCTTTCAAGAAATGTGTGTTGATTTTATAGACCTAACCTAAAATTGTATTAAACTTTTAATCCAAATCAGCTGTTTTATTAATAATGTGTAACACTAATTATGTTGAATTATAACAGATGCTATAATTGCTATGAATTATAGAAATTACTTGATGAAATTATTTCATCTTTCAAGTTGAACAGCCTTTATGTATTTTAACAGCATATGCAAGACATTCTGACAACCATTTAACACAACATTATTTTTATAAAAATGGTTTTGATATACTTACAGCCATTCCGGCACAACCCCATATGGCACAACATCAATTATTTATTTTTGGGGTACCTACCAACCTATGCCTCCCAAATAAAATTTATAGACAAATGTTTTTCATATTAGGTTATTGAAAAATATTTAGATAAGCATGAATTACAGGTCAAATTTCATTGTAATAACTTTACCTCTTAGAGTGAAAATCGATTGACAGATGAACAAATGAGCGATCCTTGATTAAGTGGCCTGCAGTCCATCGTTGTAGACATAGCTAACAATGATTCGCCGAACAGAGATGAGCTAAGTCAAGCTTAATACTATTAGTACTATTTGTTCTTATGTCTTCTAATGTTCCAGCGTAAGGCTAACCTAAAATGTAACTACAGACTATTTTTACAAAGAACCACACTCAGATTTGATCAAAGGTATATTCTGGTTATGACCATTACTTACTATTGAAAAATTATGGGAATATAAATCTCATAAAATCGCAGCTTGTGCATTCACTGGTTGTGTAATCTTAAAAAAAATATTAAAATGATTATAATTTGGTATCAGATAAAAAAAACTATTGTTGAAACACAATAAACATAATCTAATTGTTCTTAATTGGTTCTTGTACGCATTTGAGATAATTGTTCTGAATAGCAATATTATGACTCAATTTTCTAACTGCAGTTACATGTTTAGTACCTACCATAAGTGGATAGAAATTTTTACATTATCACATAAAGGAAGGTAAGACTAGATATTAATTTCTTTGGTTTAATTCTCTATTTAAAAGGTAAATATCAGCAGTGCATTTTTTGTTAGAACAATATTAACCTTAATTTAGGTCAATTCTTGAAACATATTGGAATTTAGCAATTGTATTGAATATTTCACTTTATGCCTTTGTCAAATGCGTAATTTAGGCAGAGGGACTAAATCTTTTAAGTCTTCTTTTGTAAAATTTTTAAATATTCTCTTCATACATTGTTGAATTTGTTCTTTCTTACGTCTTATAACCCAATTTGAAGTCAATTCTCATAATTAAATCCGGTTTGTTATATGTGTACAAATATAACATTAATCTGTTGGAACGGATTAGATATTTTTGTAATAATAGAAATTTTGCTGCAATAGGAATTAACACATCTAAATTACGTAACAGTAGGACAGCGATAAGCATGCATTAAGTTGATGAAATATTTTATAGGAAGATAGCGCTGTGAGAGACACTGACTTCTTATTGTTCATTTGTAAGAAACATGTTACAAAATGGTTCTTAGTATTGGCAGGGATTCAGATAAAATATTTCGACCACGCAGCTGAACCGCTGACGTGAGTTGAGCAAATTTCCAAAATTAAGTTTATAGGCCTATGTTTTAGGGTTTCAACCAACAATTTGGGAAATAGGGTCTATTCACGATGGTGCTGAATAGCTGCAAAATGGTTTGCACGCCATTCCGCATATTGGAAGTATCTTCAACACACGAGACATTGCGTGCTTCGCACGGTAACCCCACGGTAGAATTCACCACATGGTTTTTTTGGGGCAACCAAGCGAACTATAAGGTTGCGTAAAAAAACAAAATGTGCAGAATAACATGCTAAATTTATATTTGTAGAAAAAACTCAAAAACAAATTCATTCTCGTAGGAAAAATCTAAAAAAAATTGTTACTTCCGGTCAAAAAACCTGCTTCCGATTGTTGGATTTTTTTTGGCTAACGAACTCGTCCGAGTGAGGTAGACAACCAACATGTGTACCAAATTTGAACCAAATCGGACTTAAAATGCTGCCGCTAGAGTGCGAACACATATATACATATATATATATCTATGATTTTTAATGACACCCCAAAACGTGTTCTGGGGACCATGATTGGTGCTCATTCACCCCAATCTTATCACGGTGCTCACTCCCGACCTTGGGTCTTACCATAAGGGACTCTGCAATAGCTCATTTTTCCTATGGAAATTCGCTAATAATAACTAATTGAATCATTGTGTACAGTATTTATACTTCAACTTCCCAAGTATATTGAATATACAAGGTGATTTTGAGAGTAATTCAGGGGGGTGATAAAGAAAAAAACTTCTATATGTCCAGAAACGCTTCTTTGACCAGCTGCCATTTAAAAAAATTTTTTTACTAAATAATTTACATTTGTAGAAAACGGCTTAACCGGTTTGAGTTGAAATTTTGCACTTTACTAAATAAAAATAACTAAAATAAAGTTAATTTTTAGTTTTTTTCATTTTTTATCTAATGGTGTAACAACAGGAAGGCTAACAGTAAAACAGAGTCCATTAGTGTGCATTGCTAAGAGCTGTAGACTGAATTATTGTAATGCAACATACTAATCAAGATATATATTACCTTGTTAGATTCTGTCAGACAATCCTTGTTTTTTTTTTTGTCATTTCTTATACGACAGCCGTTTTAACTATTCTCATTCAGTCGTTTTCAAATGTATGTCGTGGTTCGCACTCTGGGAACGTTGTTGATATTAAAACATGGTATAGAAAAGACACTAAAATGTACACTGACACATATAAAGTTAAAAGATGTCAACAGTATGGAGATCATCGGCACTTGATAGCGTTGAGTTTAAACTACTGTTAGACGTTAGGGACTTCAGTTGTGTAACTGATAAGCACTGGTAGTCGGTCAGATTCTTCCTGGTATCAACCGTATTGCCTTCCAACTGCCTCAATGTGTCAAACAGTGTGTGGGATTGGAATGAGATTTAACAAAATATGAGGGTCTGTTTTTTTGTTGATTATATATTTGAAATTCCTCTATGGCGTTCATTAATGGTCCCTTTTTCTAAGTTTGATTGTAAGTCCGTATATCCATGGTTGGAATCGATTAAATGTTCAGCGAACCAGGATTGTTGCGCTTTGTTTGATCGGGATGGGGGGAGGTGTTTCTTGAAGTGAGTCCAGAATGAAGGTCCAGTTTGCCCGACATGCATTTTTTTGCAATCATCGCACTTGATTTTGTCATTTATTTTTGTTTTTGATGGTTTTAAAATTTGTCCGATGTTGTGGAAAGTTCGATATGTGACATGGTATCTTTGTTTATGGAATATGTTACGCACTGAGTGTTCAAGAGTTTTTGTGTATTCTGTGGTTATATATTTTACTTTAGGAGGATCAGGTGTGTTCAGGTTTCGTTTTATTTGTTTTCTAATTTGTTTGTTAATTAGTTTGTCTATTATACGATCTTCGTAGCCATTAGATGTGGCTATAAATTTAATTGTTTTTACTTCCTGATTATAGTCTTCAATGTCCATGGGGATGTTGAGCAATCTATGTTATAAACTTAGATGGCGAGTTTGTGAGTTATGGGATGATTAGACGAAGCGTGGATAGTGTGGTTGAAAAACACGTAGCGATGATCTCCATATTGTTGACGTCAACTTTAACTTTATATGTGTCAGTGTACATTTTAGTGTATTTTATATGCATTTAATATTAACAACATTCCCAGTGTGCGACCGTAACATACATTTGAAAATGACTGAATGAGAATAGTCGAAACGTCTGTCATGTAAGATATGACGTAAAAACAAGGATTGTCTAACAGAATCTAACAAGGTAATGTATGTTAATAAATAATCCAGTTAGGCTATCACAATCAAATATGAAACTAATAAACACTAATGCAGGTTGTTTTACTGTTACCATTTGATCTGTAATTTTGACAGCTATTCCATTCAATTGGAAATCAAACTTGACAATTTTTATAAAAATTTACGGAGTCTCAGTTATTCTCATTTAAAATGTTCAAATTGCAGGCATTTTGTAACGGATTTTTGGAACGTGTTGATTATTTTCTCAAACTAGGTCTTTACATTGATGTGCAAAGTGCAAAATTTCAACTCAATCGCTTAAGTCGTTCTAAAGATATAAATTATTTAGTAAAAAACAAACAAAATGGCGAATAGCTGATAAAAGAAGGATTGCTGGTTACATGTTTGTTGGAAGTTTTCCCTTTTTTTTTACCCATATGACCACCCTCTGAGTTCATCTTTACGCATTACAGAATCACCCTGTATACAGGCCTATAAACTTAATTATGCCGATAGGTATTTACACGTATCTCGTTGCAAATTTGTTTAAATATTTGTTTTTTATCTGTTTATGTATTTGGAGTAAGCATGTGAGATGTCTGACTGAGTGTACATGAGAGTAATTATCAAGATAACTCGTCCATCAATTAATTTTGGAAATGAAAACAAAGAGATGAAATGTATCATTCACTAATGTGCATGCCTTTTAGATGATAACACAAATGACTACATTTTCTGAACAAAATAACCAAGCTTTTTGTTGTGATTTCAGAAAGGAAGCTCCAAAATGGACCATTCAGAGCTGGTCTCTGAAATGGCTCATGTCGAACACATGAGTACGCAAGAAAGACTTCATCTTGCGAGAAGACGGCGGAACCAACAGCTGAAACTATGGGCACAGCGGGAAAAAGAATGGCAAAGGCATCGGACGAAAGAGAAATCAACCAAACCTAAAATCTTTTTCAGCGATAGTGTAATGTTGCTGGAAGCCGCTTCGAGGAATGATATCGCTGAAGGTAAATGCTTTTATTAATGCTAAACTTATTTTGTATTCTATAATTTTTCAAGTAAGTTTACTTTCCAGTAAAAATTATATATTGTATTTAAAATAAAGTGTTTGTTTTTTTACGTTTGTATAACTTTATATCAAAAAATTGTATATCAAATTTGAATTTAATATTACAGTAAAACCTCATTAATCCGGACAGCCAGTTGACTGCAGGTTATAAAGATTACATTCAGCTAAATTTGGAATAAGCCATTCTAAACTAGTAGTCCACAGAATGGATCTTTCATATTCACAGTGTAATACATTTTACTACATGTTTTATGAATTAACGTATTGTCTGTACATATAAATAAACTCAGAATACATGTCCGTTGTCTATAAAGGGTATTTCATTATGTACCTTTGTTCATATTTAGGTTATTTCATTTAATCCGGACTTTCAATTATCTGGACGACTAAGAGCCCCAAT
>JAGFPH010000713.1:359338-372008 GCA_018207615.1 Philaenus spumarius
AAAAATACTTCTTCATATATGAAATGAAGTGATAATTTATTTGACCCTTCTTATACATCATTTAAACAGCAAAAAATTACAAACTTAAATTTATACGCTTAGTAATAAAATAAACAACAATTCACAGTACAAAATATAATACATAATATAACATATAAATTCATAATAACATACAGAAAATAGTAAAAGGTCAATTCAACCCGAGGTTTAAACTTCTTTAGGATAAAATATTTTACAAATAAATAACTCAATAGGAGAGAAAAACAATTTGACCGGCAAAAGTTTAACTGCATGATTACACTCACAAAATACATTTAGAAAACTTAGATTTGGCTTTGATGACAAAGTAATTCAAATCAACATAATAACACTTAAAACATGTAATAACAATAGTAACACAATTATAAACACAAAAAAAATAATAAAAAATAACACTGCATACATAATTAAAAAGAAGAAAAACAGACTATATAAAGTATTAATAAAACTAGTATACAAAATCTATTTGATGTTATCAAATTGCTTTCCGCAACTGCAGAATATTTTTCTTTATGTGTCGTGACCAAGTGTTTAAAGTACACACACATTAGAATACATATTTTCTTTTATTACAAAAATATAAACTTGAATGGTTGTAAGCAACAAACAAAACTTAAAAGTCCTGAACATTATTGTAATAGAAAACAGCTGATTATAGGAAATAGCAGATACCCATACAACACATCTGAATATAAACATAGATCATAACATTAGGTCAATATGATGTAATGATACCAAAATTCTGATTAGCAAATAATCAACATTTACATCAAATCAGATGAACATTTCATAATCCATTTAAGACTCTGAAAGCAAGCAAAGGCATCAGAAAAATCAATTAAAGAAAACCATACTTATCCCATTATCAACATAATGCCCCGATTTCAAACATTTAATATATTGTACATGCAAAATATTTTGTAATCATTTAATTATAAGTATATGCCAGCAACAAGAGTAAAAAGATAAAATCAAATTGTCAGAAAAGGAAAAAAGGCACACTTTGTTACCAGCTTCCAATGTAAACAAATCACACTTTATATCACAGCCAAATTTCATACCTTAATCTACTCTAATAAGAAGAAAACAGCTTACTACACTTCATGCAAATTTAAACATTACCCAGCACTCCAATAACCAGGCTAGTAGTCAAACACTTATTTTATTAATATCAACAGCTCTGTAAAAAGGTCCGGAAGTGTTCAATTTCCCGGCTAGCTGCTACTTTGTATTGGAAAATCAATGTGTTAGAAACGGTTTATTGTAACTAAACTAAATTTGGTATACAGTAGTTAGTTTAATTACCCCCACAGAGCAATTCATAATTTAGGTGAGAAGAAAATAGACCGAAGAATGCTAACCTCAGGATGTGTTTTGAACAGAACTGGGCCAAATGACCTAAGTAGAAAAACCACTGACCTCAGAGTTATACACAGAGTTTATTAATTTGCTCCACGGAAGATAATTTTTATCAAGAATGATACCTAGAAACTTTAATAAACTTATTTAGTTTAGTTATTTTCTGTCTAATGAACACTTCTGTTAAATATGTTGGTTTATGCAGTGTGTTTCCAAACCTCAGAAAAGGGTTCCTTGGGTCAACATTTCCTCAAAAAAAATGTTTAGGCTGTGTTTTCATAGTAAGCCTAATTTTAGTGTTGTGTTTTACAATAAAACATAAAATTTGTAAAGATTTGATGTTGGTAGGAAAATCGGATTCCTATACTTCATCTAGGGTGCATAGTTCTTGCATCAGCCCTAACTATATTAATAGTTTGCAGGTTAAAAATCTTAGTTCTTAGCATTTCTTATGGGTTTTATGTATGTTTTCAATGCAACATAGATAACAATATTACAATTTTATGGAAATAAAATGTTTGTTTGCTTAGTTCGAAGGTTGCTTATGAAAGGTGTAAATCCAGATTCCACAAATGAAGATGGTTTGACTGCTCTTCATCAGGTTAGATTTTCTGACATTGTTCTCTATTGATAATTTATGTAACATATGCTGATTATGTTATATTAATGTATTTGTTTTGAAATAAAAACCATATTAAATTATGTCATGTAAACCATTCATTACAGTTGGTTCTCTGTATCAGTTCGTCCTTCAACAAATTCATAAATGACTGGTAATGAGAGAAGTCGCAAATCAGTCAGTCTTACGTTTTTGTTACTTCTTCTTACTTGGGCGATCTATTCCTTTGCACGTCAGCCTCGTGGGCTTATAGTGCTCCTACATAAAAAATTATGTACCCCTAGTCTTTAGAGTCAATATGGTTTCCTCTTGCAGGCCATATTTCAGAAGAAACTGTGTCCAGGTACCCAACAAAGCATTACGTTGTTGAGACCTCCCAATTGTGATGGGGTTTGGACATATTCCTAGAATAGCTTCAACCTGAACGCATATGAGAGCTTTCAAAGCTGCCTGAGCATATACTTTTTTCTTTATTCATGTGATTCTAATATTTTCTCTGATACATTCCAATAACACAGTAGCTTCTGTTTGGAATACTGTTTCGTGCTTCTCCATTGGCAGATCCTGCCTAGGATTGCCTCCTGCTCCTGTACCACTTTTTGTTTTTTATGTGTATTACTTCAGCTCACTTTGGGTAGGGGTCTCTTTCCTCCTGACCATTCCTAGCTATTTGGTACTACTACTCGGAATTGTTTCGAGAACTGATAGAGTACTGTGTTTTCATTTGATCTGAGATCATGTATAAAGTCTGATCTCTTGTGACCAGTGTTGTTATCCTGTGGAGTGTCTTAAGTATCTTGGGTTGTGGAACCAGAGTCCTTCGCATTGAAAGTGATTAGCACTGTTCGTTGCTACTATTCTTGTGAAGAGGTCCAGCGGAGGAATGTCCAGACTGCATTGCTAATTGCTCCTGTAGTTGGATACTCTCCACCCTTGCTACCACACAAAGGCAAAAATTTAACATAAAACATTTGGCTTTTGAAAAAATGTAGGAAAAATTATTTTGATATCCTTCTATAAATGATGTGTTAGATACTAGAATATGTGCCATTAGAATGATAGCTGTAAATTTAGCTAAATGTAAAATAGTAATATTTTGCCCAGGGTTACAAGATTGACTTCGAGACGAGAACATGACATTTTTTAATGCAGTAATCCCTCGACATTCGCGGGCTTGGTATTCGCGATTTTGTTTATTCGTGGTCTCTAAAAAAAGAAAAATACTGTATTAAATAGCAATAAATTACATACAAAATTCGTAAATTATTACAGTGCATGTTCTGAAATTATTATTGCACAAATTTAATAACCTTGTATAAATACCATGTCAGCGAAACACTTGTTTATATCACGATTTCCCTATAACACACCTCTGCGTGAATACAAGTGGACTTGTGCAAATGAAAGTCAATGTACTGTACAGTGATTTAGTTAGTGACATCAATTTAGTGTACAGCAAGTCAACTTAATTTAAAAGAAGTGACTGAAACTTTTCGATTAGCGAAAGAATTAGCTACGAAAGTGTCCGAAGTCGGTCCTTCTCTCGAACCGAACGGTCAATGAAATTCAGTCGAGAACTGGACCTGGCATTAGCACCATACAACGAAGTACGAAAAGAACTAGAACTAAATAAAAAACAATTAAAGATTACAAGTTGTTTAGTTTTATTTTTGTAATTGCAGTGTTGTAGATTTCACAGTGATAAATATTTCCAGAGTGGACTGTATAGTTCTTAGATTTTAGTGAACCGTGTAGATGATCATGTTTTTAGTGTTATGAAACTGAAATTATAATTCTGGGTGTTAAACAGGATACTTTCTACAAAAATAAAGAACATAAAATTTAAGTAACATGAAATTAATTATCTTATGTAAACTAATTAGTTATAGGTACTTAATGTTTTAAAAATGTCTATAAGTCACAAACATAACCTCCTTTTTCCCATAAAGATTTGGTTTTCGCTATTTGCGGCAATTTTTCGGAACCTAACCTTGCGAATAGCGAGGGAATACTGTACAAATTATCGAGAAAAAGATGATAGTTGTGGTTAAGGAACAAGATCGATAAAAGGACTAGAGTTGAGGATAAGGAACAAGCGAGTAACGAAATGTATTAAATAAATTATATTGGATCGAGAAAAAGACGATACTTGAGGTTAAGGACAAGAAAGAACCAAAATTGTCATCTCGAGAAAAGAAAGAGAAATATTAAATACCGACTTATATCATTAAAGTAAATATAATGTGTATGAGGAGTAATTATGAAAAACTTAACTGTCTTTTGATTTGCAGTTACTACTAAGTTTATGAAAGTTACTACAAATATATTGTATGTTATAGGTATGAAACTTAAGTTCTATATTAATTAATAAAACAATATAACATTGGCAATATATTAATTTTTATGTTTTGAAGTGATAACTTCTATTGGCCCGTTGGGCACTTTCGACTTGGCTATGTTTTCGAAATCTCGCGTCACGCCAGATTTCTCGCGAGATCTTGCATCACGCCAGATTTCCCGCGAGATCTCGCGTCACGCCAGATTTCTCGCGAGATCTTGCATCATGCCAGAGTTCCCGCGAGATCTCGCATCACGCCAGATTTCTCGCGAGATCTCGCGTCACGCTTTTGTTTAGACACAAGTCAGATCGTGGAGAGGGAATATTATAAATACATTATTTACATTTATTAGCATAGCAATCAAATTAACACATAAGAATTAGTTAATATAATATAACAGCTGATTTCGCCCATCATCTGTAATTCTTAAACAAAACCCAGCGTAGATTATATTTTGGGGTTATGTTTACAACTTCAACCATTAAAATTTCTTGTGATGTTAATTTTCTTATATATTAGTTATACAACTAATGTAGGCTTCTATAACTATAAGTTATATGGGCTTCTACACGTTATAAGATTTGCTTTGGGGTTATAAACTGTATATAAAACTAACCTTTGATCATCAATATATTCGTTTATACAAATTTAAAGAAGGATACCTACTGTTTAACTTCGCAAACATTCGTACATCTTTGTATAACATATTTCATTATTAATTTCTTTACTGTAATATTAACAACTTCTAAATCATTTGATCTATCAATATGAAATAAAAGGTAACTAAAAGATAATATTTTTACCTTTCTTTAAATATATAATAACGGTTATAAATAAACAATTTGAACAAATAGGCCTACAGTTTTATAATCCTTATAATTGTACACATTTACCGAGTTAAAAATCCCCGTAGTCATAGAAGTTATCACTTCCAACGTGTGGTCTTAAGCACACCCAGTTAATTTTTTTATATTACTATATTTATTTCTTTAGTTGAATAATTAATGGGCATTATTTATTTTACTTAAAGCCCTAAATACAAAAGTTGAAGAGCACTGTGGTGACAAATAAAACTTAACTTTCCATTAAGTTGTTCAGTTATTGTTCCTTGTTTTTGTGGTTCGGGATTCATTTAATCAGTGTTAAAGTCCTGCGTCATATAAAACAAACTCAATCTCTTAGTTATTTCTCTTCAGTGACAAGGTAATTTATTTCTATAAAATATGCCATAAGCTTAATCATTTCCGTGTAAGTTATTTGTAAAACTTTCTAGTGTTATATGTTAAGCTTAATAAAAGCTTACAAATTGTGAGTTTTGAGATCTTGCACAACCCTAATATTAAGTAACTTTGAGAGGTTTTTAATTGGTTGATAATTTTCAGTGCTGTATTGACGATAATGAGGAAATGATGAAACTTTTATTAGAGTTTGGTGCTAATGTAAACGCAGAGGACAGTGAAAAGTGGACACCCCTACATGCAGCTGCAACCTGTGGTCATCTACACCTTGTACGATATTTAATTGCCAGGTAAACACATCTGTGCTAAATTCTCCATTTTTTTTTTTTTTTTGTAACCAAATTGGTTAAAATTTGGAACAATCCTTTATCCAAACAAAGTGCTTTCTACTTTAAATGTGAAGAACGTAAAATGATTTTGAATAAATTTCATAGTCTAATATACCGTCACATTTATTTGTGATATCAACTGCAACTGCTTGTTTTCTATGATAAATGAAAACTAATAGTAACACTCAATATTGTACCTTGTAATATATGCAAATCCCATGCATGGATTATTGAAAACTGTAATTTTAAATAAATCAATTAATTATAAATTTGAAAAAAGGTTATATGCAGACATGTAAGTTTGAATAAGAAACAGAACAGTTTATTGGTTAGTTGCATCGACTAATCAAAAGTGTGGAATGAGAACAGAGCACGTAAACAGAATGTATAAATTTGCAATAAAAATTAACTTAGCTAAGATATAAAAATTCTAGAATTTCCTTAACAAGAGTTAGCAAATGTTCTAGAACCTTCCAAATGGAAATCAACATCTTTTCTAGAACCTTTTAAACAGAAGTTAAAAACTTCCTAAAACGTTCCGAACGGGAAATTACACCTTCCGCCAAAACAAGTCTGGAAGGAATCACCAAATCAAGTAGATATGTTTGAGTAAACTGTTTATAATCAACCTCCATGCTTTGATGAATCTCATTTTTGTGTACCTACAGTTCATTTTGGACTACTTCCACAGACCTTAGAATTTATAATTATATTAATTTGAGTTACTTTTTCTTTTTAAGGTTAGTATAATTATTATTGAAATATGGCGTCATGTATGATTTGTGGGTTAAACCGATTGGTTATGGAACTTGAGAGGCAGGGGTAACTTAGACTTTTGCAAGAACTATGGCCAATATGGTTTTTCTCTGAACATAGAGTAGGTACATGTCGTCACAACTTTAGCTTCATTTTTATCTGTGATCATAGGTGGGATGTTGTGTTACAGATGATAGATGTCTGTGTTGTTTTTTTTTTTTTACAAAATTATTAATCATACAACCTGAACTGGTATAGGCTATCTCTATACTAGCTGTTGTTTATTATAAGGCTTCACTCATAAAATATAGGAATCCTTCCCAAACGTCTCCAAAAAATCATTAATTTGTGATAATAAGATGTATCTATATACTGTGTTTTAAAGAATTTGTTAAAACTTTGTACAGTTGCCAAGCCTTTTCTACTCGGCCATCTTAATGATGTTCGGCTTAAAATGTTGGTATGCCGAGATACTTAATCAAGCATTTAAAAATCTTTTCCTGAGTAACAAAAAGTCTTAAATTAAAATGTCCCTATGCATATGCTAAAGATCCAAATTAATCTCTTTTGCATCCTCACAAAGTTAGCCTTAGTGCACTATATCAAGAAAAAGAATTATTTTTCCACTGTTCTTTGGTAGCACTGTCAATAACGAGGTGTACCTATGAAATTATTTAACAATTCATTCGTCTGCTTATATGTTTTCTTTATTTTCACTATTTTTAACCTGTTCCTCTTTTAATCCAACACAAAATAGAGTAAATGGCTGAAATTATTGAAATAATAGGTATACAATAATATTATGACTAAGGCCATGTAAATGTAATGTGTTTAACGTCTTTATCCAGTGGTGCCAACTTGTTAGCTGTAAATGCGGACGGTAACATGGCTTATGATATCTGTGAGGATGAAGCAGCTTTGGAACATATTGAAAGTGAAATGGCAAGGCGAGGTGTGACACAAGAATTAATTGATGAGACGAGAAGTGCGACTGAAACTGCCATGTTACAGGACTTGGCATACGCTTCTAGTGTTGGGGATGACCTGGAACTGCATGATGAACAAGGAGCCACACCGGTAATAATAACTCTTTGGATTTCTTAATATATAAGGAGTTTTGAAAAAATGATTTCATAGCTGATTCATAGGCCATAGGGTAGAGTTTGCATTATTTCGTACTTAAAAATTTTTAAATTCTATGAAATTTGATTTCTTTTTGTCAGTTAAGACCAACAAAAACTAGGAGTAGAATATCGTTCAAATACCAAACATCAGCAGCAAAGCTTAAACATATTCTACATTCTTTTTATTGTTTTGTTTTTCTTAAATCATTGTAACATTTAATAATTTGTTCTTTCTTATGAATCTATTTAGGAAAAAACTTAATTGATTTCTATATTTGAACCAATTCAGGCTTTCAATTAGGCAGACTAAGAATAAGTGGGGCGGTTAAGGTAGCCTGGAAGAAAATGTAACACTTAAAACAGTCTGTAGACCTAATTTGCTGGTCAAAAGGTTTGGTCACATTTTTTATCTCACTACTTTTATGGGCTAAAACATGTAGGGCCTTGGCCTTATTTTCACAATTATGTTTTTGTGGGATCTCACGCCTTTTTCTAAGTTGATTTTTTGTAATTTTTTTGCATATAAATGCTCTACTTAGTTAAGTTTATTTTCAATATTTAAGATTAAGTAACATATTGTTAACAACAATAGTACGGTAAAAGGAAATTTGTATTTCTCACTCACTGATTATGGATTAAAATAATTATTATATGACACTCTTGAGGCATTTTTTTTAAGGATGAATTTTGGAACCTTAGAAGTCGGATCTATTTAAATATATATATATATATCAAGAGCGCACATATCAAGATTGTACATCGCCTTTACGTACTTGCTAATCCAAAGACAAGCGCTTTAACAATCCAAAGATGTTATTGAAACCGCCAAGGTAAACAAAAGACATTTCATGTGATTCCAAATTCAAAACCTTATGATGGGAAGATCTTACAAAAAAAGTTCAAATCTACCCAAACCCCTCCCTGAATTGGACCTAATACAATTCATTTGAATAAAAAGTTTATTTTTTCCTTTATGAAAACCCGAAGACTATTATGTGAAGTCTTTTCCAACTTCTCCAAAGAAAGAGATTTGTAATATTGATGAGAGTGTGAAATTTGCATTTTTTTTATGGTTCATTAGAATCTCAATTTTTGCAACATCATATAGTGGACTTCAACCTATGTTCTAAATGTCATAACACTATCATAAATATGAGCCAATTTATGAGAGGTAAAAAACAGCGCAAATGAGTTTGTGTAATATACACACTGCATGCTTTAGGCTGGAACTTGGCCTGCCGTATTGCTGTGCACCTTGATTTATTGGTAAGGTGTGCATTGTAAATAAGTGTTATGTTTGTGTGTGTAACAGATGTACCATCACAAGCTCTATTATTTCTTACTTACTTACTTACTCTGTATTTCTGCTTACTTTATTTCTTAATACAAGCCTCCTGCATCGGGTAATGCCTTTTCAAATTTTTTCAGTTCATACATTGTTAAAGGTATGCACTATCTTGCTTTTTACAGATAAATATTATGATTGACATAATATTAAAAACATTATTTATTATATTTACTTCAAATAATTTCACTACCAATTAAATAACGAGTTCTGTACTATGTTCTGTTTTGTTTCAGTTACATATAGCTGCTGCCAATGGCTACCTTAGGGTTGTGGAGTTCCTCTTAGACCAACATGTCTCCACGGATGTTAAAGATAATGATGACTGGCAGCCTGTACATGCAGCTGCTTGTTGGGGTCATGTAAGTATAGTCTATAATTCTGAGAAACTGTTGTTTTCAAATAAGAATATTCCTGTAGCCTACATTAAGTTTTTAATGCTAATATTTCAAATTACTGTACTACTTAAAACATTTTTTTTAATTTCAAATTCAGCTTTAGGTTTGTATTATAATAATTTGATTGTGCCACTGTCGATTGTAAAACTGTAGTTTACTTTAAATATGTTGAAAGTGTGTTACAATTGTAGCAGTTAGTCAAATATTAGCAAGGGCTATGCTCATTTCCAATTTTGTAACAGTATTTAATGCAAATAAAATTAAAAAATACAATTAATTTAAGTTTTTTAATTGTTTTGCATGTTACAGTTGGAAGTATTAGAACTTCTTGTACAGAATGGAGCAGATTTGAATGCAAGAACAAAACATGATGAAACTCCTGCCGGTAAGTGCATCAATTTGGAATAAAAACACACGATTGCCTAAATTTCTCTGCCTTGATTACATTTATAAAATACTAGGGAAACCCCTGTGTGTTCCGCACGCCAACTCCGTTGGAACCTTCTATACACATAATCATGTTGTTTTCTTTATAATAAAGGTGTAGGATTAATAACAAAACCAAAGCTAAGATGGTAAATAATGTTAAATGTTCAATTCAAATTATTTTGTATATTTTATAGCAGCAGTTATAATAAAGGTTAAAAGAACCAGCAAGGCTCAGGTCTACACTTTAAAAACCTAACCTAAAAGTTAGAAATACAAAAATAATTGCTTCAAAGTTTGAAATCAGCTGTTAATGGAAATATTGGAGCAAACAGCTGTTTTATCTGTTATTTTATTCAATTGGTTGCTATGGTAATAAATGTAAATACATGTGTTGATTCATCAGTCTAGGCCTAACCTAGGATTTTTTCCGACTAAATTTACAAATATTGAAATAAAAATGTTTTTATCAAAATGAATTATAGCTTATGTTACTCAGGGATAGCGTAGCTTTCTATTAGTAAAACTATTTTTGCAATCAGTTCAGTAGTTCCAGAGATTACCCCCCTGCATACAAACAAACAAAGAAATTTTACCTCTTTATAATATTATAGATATTCTTTTTGTGATTCTAGATGTTTAACATTGTATATATTTGTATATTGTGTACTCGTTGACATGGTATGCCTATAATACCTCCTTCTAATCAATATGTTTACAATCCTAGAGCAAGTGAATAAAAATGCATCAAATTTAAAAAATATTTTTTTTCTTTTTGGACGCATTGGATGTATTTTTTTTTTATCAATGTCACAAATACATAATAATGATTTAACAACATACTAAACTCCATAAAATTACCCACAAACTATTACAAAATAATATACTTAATAAATTATACTCAACGTTTACTTAGAAGCAAGACAGAGAAGGCTCAATCCACTGCGACTACAAACAGGACTCGCTCACCGAATACAAATTCCTCAGCAACAAAAGTCTAAGTCTGATTTAAACTTTTAGAGAATAAGACAATTCCAACTTCGACAAGGGTGTCATTTATATAATTATATTCAATCTATGCTGATCGCATCTGAAGTCTCTCTTTTTGCTTGTGCCATAAGAATGAAATTGACTATTTTGAACTGTATTGCTCGAAAATAGATCACATAAAATTACTTCAATTGTGTACCTGCTCGGGAGTGTTAGGGTTTTCAAATACATAAAAGCATCCCGCATCTGTCTCTATGCTTTAATTTTGAAATGATTTTATTGCTTTTTTTGTGGTACCTTTTAACGAGGAGTTTATTAGAATTTCTTCATAAAATAATCCGACTATGTAATTGGGAATATACTACGTACATACTAATATGCCAATTTCATTCAACGCATGGATGTTACAATATTTCTGAGAAAAAGTAATCCTGAAGTAACTTTATGACACTCCTTCTTCTGTGTGATCTCTCTAACACAATTTACTCGCTAAAGTTACACAACATTAAATACAAACTCATATCCAATAATTAGTAACAATAATAAAAAGTGAAGTATGGCGGTCCTCAAATGGCATTAATCTTGATGGTGTGGATTTAAATAGGAAATATTATGGATAGTGTGAAACCAGAAACTTGGTATGGTGGTTATTAATGTTAAGTATAATTGTAACCATTTATGTGTAAGTGTCTACAACATCTGAAACACTGTTTTTATATATAAGTTATTTGCTAGGTTAAGTAATTAAGTCTTTTTATCAATGTTTAGGTATGTCTATGTTTATTAACCTCCCAGTAGGATCTTTTTTTGTAGAGGGCATATTAAGAATTTTAAAAAAATATGCAAATCTGGATTTCTGATAATTCTTTTTATTATAAGTAAGTTTTTTCTAAGCTGTCCAGGAGTCCTAAAAATTGTTTTAAGTGATGCCCTGTTTTATATACTGTGATGTGTTGTATTTTATTTTGTTTATTTGTACTGCATTTATTTAAAATAATTGGCAAAATCTACTCACTGTAAGTTTCTCTAGATTAATAAAGAAATCTAATTTACAGTATATGCCAAAATAACAGTACTGAAATTAAAGCAGCTATGGTTGGTTTTAGAACAGCTGATCACATTGTTGATTGTTGCCAGGCCATACTGCTTATTATAACTTTCTTGTTTAAGGTTACTGTAACACTGGTAATGGTTCTTAACGCTCCAGAGAAAGATTTTATCTTAGAGCATTATTTTCGTTCATATGGAACAGGATGTTCCAATAGTCATAGTTTGATGTGAACTGCTTTAGAGTTTCAAGAACGATTTCACAAACCGTCCCCAAGTAATGCCGTAATGATAAATGTTGTTGACAAGTTCTATCCTGCGGGTAGTGTTTTTACTCAGTGTAAAGGTTGTGTAGGCCATTAAAAAACAGCCACTACAAATGGTACAAATGGTAAACCCCATGGTGGACTTTTTCAGCTAGTCATGCAGTCTTCGAAAAGAAGCCTTCACCGAACATCTTTGAAAATGAACATCAGTAATACTTCTTTGAGAAGAATGTTTAAAAATCTTGGTGGATTCCCTTTATAGAATATAAACTGGTCAACCTTTAAAAGTAAAGGACAAAAAAGACGAGAGCAGTATACTACTCTTTAATTTTAGCAATGAACTATGATAACCCTGGGTTTTTACAAAATGTATGGTTTTCAGATAAAAATCATGT
>JAGFPH010000713.1:395605-421285 GCA_018207615.1 Philaenus spumarius
ATGAAAGTGCTTAGTTATTTTTGTTTTGATTATTTCAGAACTTCCGACAGAAGCTAGCTACACGACAGAAGGCAACGGTAAGATCAACATTCATGTTTCTGTAACTATCAATGCGGGTACATTGGCCGAACTAAAGAAACAACGAGCACAGAACAGAAACTCCAGTCCCGACGTGTCCATGATACATCAGCAATCATCGTCGCGTTCGTCTCTAACAGGTTCAGAAAACGCTTCACCTTCTGTGAAAAGGTTTGCAGGAAATACAGGTGATAATGTAATAGGTGATACTAGAGTTCGTAGGTGTTGTATAATATCTTAATAACATTGAGTTTTAATTGTTAATATCGTTACTTTACATAAAGAGTATAGCTTTGATATATATCTTCCATCAATTACGTTCATTTGGGAGCCGTTAACATGTGATTAAACTTAATTTGTGAAGCAAGTTGAACAAACCAAACACGAAGAATCACTGACTTTGTTTACACTAATATACATTACTAGAGAGAACCCTTGCTATTTTCAGATATGTATTTCATAGTAATTTATTTTTAATAAAGGTGTAGGAATTATCATAACCTCTAAGCTAGGATCGTAAATAATATTAATAAAGGTTAAATAGTACCAGCATGACTTAAAGCTACTTCTAAACAACGTTAAAAATTAGAGTTACAAATTGTTTCAAATGAGAAATGAGAAATGTAAAAGCTTAGACGTATTAGAGTAAACAGCTGATTATTGTACTAACACTGAATATGTTCAATTAGCTGAGCTATTTGTTTTAAATGGACAAATATTTTTAATGAAAAAATCATTTGTTCAAACTATCTATAAGCCTCAGCTTTTTTTTAATTATTTCGGTACTTTTCTCACCAACTTGAGACCGTACCATTTATATTAACATACAGTGCATAGGTAGTAAATGTAATTTTACTTACCTCTTCAAATTATGTATATGGATGAATGTCGATTCGTGAGCTTCACTTCAACAGAAAGCAAATATTATTACCAATTTTTGTATTGAAACAACTATAATACTGTACTAAATTTTGCTTGTGAACATATTCTATAAAAATTATAAAATATTATCGAAAATTGCGACAGTCAGCTATTTAGTTAGTGTATAACTACATGACCCAAAAGTATCGACTATATTTTTAGTATTATTTTTTTCACTGGTGATAACTTTGCCAAATATAGAGACCTAATATTGAAATGAAGAGCCAGACATGGCAGTTTGTACTGTAATAGGAAATATTAAAACTCAACATTACTGTCTCAGTTTTATCATACTAACCGAAAGTGTTTGGTTTGGGCTCTGCTTTATAAATCAAAAGTTTAATTAGGTTTTATAAATTTTTCCTACCTAGACATCAGTTTTATATCATAGTTTGTGCTGGATGCACACTTTTTTCAAGGATGTAATTATATATAGTGAGAATAACCAGAAACATTAAGTTTGAGTTATTATTGTTGCAGTATTTTTTGTTAAATTGATGGAAGATATACTTGTTACTAGTAATACTGAAAATCGAACAGTTGTTTGGAATCAAATAGCATCTTTATAAAGCATGATCTTTTATTATTGTATTAATTAAATTTCTATCCAATCTTCAAACATAATTAGAGAAAATTTTGAGTAAAATTTGCAGTAACTGCTAGTATTAACTATAGAATTTCTGATTGGAAACAAGTTGTTTTATTTTAAGTTACAAATATGTGTACAATAATATAATTTCCTTCGTATTAATACATAAATCAAACCAAACTAAAATGTATAAATAAATTATCTAAAAAGTGCGTGTGATTGTGTTTAGTCTGAAGATTTTTGCAACTTTGTTCAAAATCGTTAGTCGGCTAAATAAACACCTACATCCACTGTTTATAATATAATAATGATCACAGTGAAAATGTATCACCTGCCATCAGTATAAAAAGAAAGTATATTATATGTAATATTCGGAGCTCTTGATCGATTATAAAAAAATCTTATTTTATGTATTTAATGTTAAATGACTCAAAGTGGCTTGTTGGTGTACTGTATAGCTCCTTAGAGGCTATCAGGTGATTGGTTGTTTACTTTTTTTACTGATTAGCAAGCTTGAATGAAGTAAATGAGATCTATTTTTCTAGTAAAATGTTTTCCAATGAGATCCAAAAAATTATGATTCTATACTTTAGTGAATATCTAACAGACCCTTAGAATTATAGTAGAACTCCAGTTATCCGAGTCAATTAGGACCGGACCCCATTCGGATAGTTGGATTTTTCTGAAAAAAGGGTCTATTTTAACCTTTTCGGGACTGGTTTCGCGTTTACGCGACTGGAGTAAACTATCCGCACATACTACGGTCGCGTAGCCTGTACATGTTTTATAACTTTAACGTTTGAGTTAGGGATGGGTCGGTTCCATTTTTTTTTTCAGTTCTCGGTTCCCGGTTCTAGAGTCAAATCGGTTCTCGGTTCCCGGTTCTAGAGTCAAATCGGTTCTTGGTTCTATTCCATTATTCAAGGAATTTAACAAGAATTTAAGTGTAAAATATAAGATTTAATTTGAACACTGAAATGATTACGGTACCCTAAGTATGTTATTTACGGATAATTAAAAAAATTGGGTGTGCGTTTTTTTTCACTCACCACATAATAGAAGTGAAAACTTCTATGCGAATTTTACAGCGTGTAAAATGAATATTGATTAACTACTGGATTTTATTAACATTTTATTTCTTGGTTAATAAATAAATAAAATAATTACAATTATTTTCAAAATTTTAGTTCGGTTTGCTTTTAAAGCGTATTATTTACATTCTTATTTTTTAGTCTGGGGACCATGATCAGTGCTTACTTATTACATCCAACAAAATTAATGAGCTCCCGAAGTTTTTGTATATCGTCATGAATCAGTAATTTGATTGTTTCCCTTTCACTACAAGCAAATTTTAATCAAAATAGTAAAAAATAAGTGCACTAAAATAAAAATGCAGCCGTTTTTGTGATGTATTTGTTGAGCCAATATTTCGGCTTGCAGCCATCAAAGGGTTAAAATATTTTTTAAACTAATAAGTTTCTTCTTTTACCAAAATTAAATAGTTTTGACGTACACCAATTTTAAGGTTTTAAACTTTAATGCACAACCCTTTCAGTCATTATATTTCTATTGCTGTTAATTTAAGTAGATACATACTGATTTGATCTCTTACGGTTTTAAATATAATCTATGATTTGTCAACTTTAAAAAGATATATTCCAGTATTTATTTGTGGTCTTTCATTTTCTAGGAATAAATTTCACAAAATATAATGACCTTGTTATATCAACTGTGTATTGTTGATTTATGTTGTATAGTTGATTGTTTTAAACGTTAAATAATGTTTTTCAAGCATAAATTTTGTTGATTATTTGTAAAATTGTAATTTTTTTGTTATGTTTAGTTATTTATTGTTATGTAATAACAGGTAAATTGTATCAATTAATTTTTATTTTTACAAAGAGGGTATTAAATTTTTAATTTTAAACAAATGCACAAGTATTTTGCACAAGAGAAACTGTGTACGCACGAGGTGAAGTTTTCTTAAATATACAAAAAAAACTTTTTTGTTCGAACTTCGCTCATGATTTTTCCTGCAGTTGTAATTTTGAAATTAATATCTCTTGAGCCAACCTTTGGGAGAGGCTTCCATCCAATATGCTATAGTTGTGACCTCCAACACAGTTGTATAGGTTCAATTCAAACTTAGTTAATGACATTCAGATTACTTCCACTACACTTTGCTCCTATGTCTGCATTAGTATAACTAGCATAATGGGGTAGTCATTACGCAAATTTTGTTTAATTAATATTCCAATTGTGCTTAGTAGTAAAATCGTTGAAGTAATCCAAAAAGTTGATTTATTTCAATAGTTTTATTAGATTAGTTAAACTAAGCTACTATTTAACATTTTACAATCATTAATTTCTTATTTAACCTATTTTTCTTTGTTGTTAAAACAAAATTTATACAAAAATAGGTTAGGTGATACAGAATTATAACTTTTTCTTGATATATTGCTTACTTGAGCGCAAAGTAATTATTTTTTGTACATGAGTGGCAACCAACCTAATTTTCTTCTTGTTTAGAATGAACAAAAAGCTATTTCTGTAACAACTATACAAAAAATATTACTTCGGCTAATGTTATGGTCAAAATTTATACTTAAAAAAAGGTTTTTACCATGAATAATTTGTGTAAATTAAGCCAAGATCAAGTTTTTTAAGCCAATTTTTTTTTCTGAACTATCAATATTTCATTGATTTAAAAAATGGAAGTCATAGATTCGCTTAGAAATTAAACTGTGTTTTGGCTGTTGACATTCCTAGGGCTAAGCACACATTAAGCCAATAAGGTTGCTTATTCGTACAAAATTAAATCTTAAATAAACGCACCAACACGTATGAGCACTTCTGACTCTAGTAACATGGGTGATGCTTACGAATTATTAAGTGTCTTCAGACGTATAGATCCGAGTCCAATTCATTTAAATTTTGTAGAAATTTTATACAATTTCATATAAAAATTACAAGCATAATGGATGTTGGTTAGTTAAAATTAATTTATGAAATAAAATAGCTGTATAGCCAAAAATATTCATTTCAGTTATCAAAACAGAGAATATCAAAGCAATTAGTAAAAGTAAATAACAGATGAAGTTAATATACAATTTTATTGTTTGGTTATAAAACTATCTTTATAAACATTATTGAAATGTATTTTTATTTACTTAAAGTTATTTCATGTAAACTTATCTGTTAACTAAGCAAACTGATTTAACCAACATTGTTATACTATAATACAATACAGTAGTCATGTTTAATACGTACGATTATTCCACATATACTTACAAGTAAAATACCCATCCAGTGTGCATTTAGTCTTAGTTTAAATAAATCCCGTCCATTTAGAGATAGTTAAAGAATTTGTGTACTATATCGGTTTGTATAATTTTGTTATATAACAAGAAACAGCTTTGAGGTATTCTGAAAACACTAATGTGTAATAGATTTAACCACGATTCATGAGCTATTTAATCACTTGAAGGCAAAATGTTCTATATTATTGTTATACCATCTGTGGAATTGTTTCAAATCGAAATAATGAAATTTAGGCCGGTTTCTGGGTCTGAGACTATATTTATGAGTTAATGTTTACTTCACCGAAATCTACTTAAACTAGAATTTACTTGCAATCTTGATTATAATAACGCTCTGACTCGGAAACTGTTTTTTAATTTTGTTGAATTGTTATTTTGTATTTTCCCCAGTAAGCATATCAATTGACTTGACGTGGAGTGGTATTTCTTTGCATCCGTCACTTTGAGACCGGATTCAAATAGCGAAAAGTAGAATAGGGATGTAAGGGTCTGGGAGGCCTCATTATTTTGGAAGAGGGTCAAAGTGGCTAAAAACCCCCAAAATTTAAAATTTTTGTTATATACCTGAATCGACGCAGAATTCAAAGTGTGTGACCGTAAGACACCTAATAGAGTGTAAAGTCAGGTTTTAATATGTTTCGCAATCATGGGTTTTTCCAATGAGTCATCACTGAACTCTGGGTTTTCCCCATTACTCATAACTGAACTCGCATTTGATTGGCTGAGCCTTCGACCTACTTTTCTCTGATTGGTTTATATTCATGTAAATTACATTGACCAACTAAGAATATTTTTTTGAACAAAACTTAACTTTTATATATTACACTAGCTGACCCGGCAATGCTTTGCTATTGCTTAATTTGAAACTTTGAAATCCTGTAATTCGTATCCCTGAGGGCCGATGTAAATTATAATGGGATTCTGCTCATTGCTTGATTTACCTAACCTAAAATTATATTCATTTTTTGATCCAAATCAGTTGTTGATCAAAATCAGCTGTTGATCAAAATCAGCTGTTTTAAGTTTTTCATACGAACAGCTGTTTTTTGTGCCCCTGATAAAATCAAAAGAAATATTTCTTCTTCTTCCTTAATATTGACCTTCCATAAGATTAACATTGAAACTTTGAGGGCCACTGGGGCGTAGCCCTAATGTCCTAGGACTTCGGTAAATAGCCTAAAACCTTCCCAGGGTTAACCTGTGTTACTATGCAAAATTTCAAAGCAATCGGATGGACGGTTTGGTAACGCATAAAGGACAAACATACAAACAGACAAACGGACATACATTTAATTTTACATATTATATAGATATATAAAATTCAATGTATGTACGTTTGTCTGAATTTTATATATATAGATTAGCACTTGGCATTGATATGCTTACCAGCCTGCCATCCCTCTTATTTTATATAATTTATTGAAATAGTTAGTAACATTGTTGTAAATAAGAAGAAGGAAATATTTATTTGACCTGTTGCTTTATTTTGTAAATTAATATCGTAAATACTTTTCTTAACACCTTGATGGGAGAAATTATTCAGTTAACGCAATCTAAGTGAACTAAACTGCTGGTTTATTTTCTTCAAAAATAAATAAACTGGTATTCCATCCAAAATATTGTTATTTAAAGTTATCTTAGGTTCGAGCTTGTCCGTCCCATTTAAGAAGATATTATTGTTGATTAGTATCTTATATAAATTACATAACTATATAAGTTTTATAAGTTACTTGCTAAATTGAATTTAGTACTAATGAAAATAAATGTACGCGGCATACTGATAGAGCAGTGTTTTAATTAATATATATGGCAACAACTGATCTCTACATTTTTACCGAGCGAGTGTAAACTGGCCATGCTCTCTAAAACCGGGTCCACGCTAATAAATATTTGCATTGTGCATCTTGCTAGGCAAGGTTTTATATTTGGACGTGCAGACCCTCATAAAACTGTTGTCACATTCAACACATATATTCTGTAGGTTTTTTGGCAATCATCAAAGAAATGTACGCCACATCTTTTTTGACAAGGATGTTTGTTTAATTCCGATGCACAAAAATCGATAAAGTAAACTCAATATAATTTGTATGAGCCAGAACATCGTTACATAAATTACTATGTCTGAAGTAATACTAAAAACAAATGGCTCAGCTTACAGTCTTGAGCATTTTATATACAATTTTTAAAACATTTATGAACGGATTATTCATATCTTTATATTTTTTTCACTTTTGGCATTTGGCATCATTTGTGTGTACAAAATATGATTCACAATGTTTTAAAAATTTGTGTTAACCCTCATTGTCAAGTGAAAACTGCAAACTTTAACCATTAAAAACCCATTAGCAAATATAAGTTAAGCAAAGGCCTAGTAAAAACCCTAATCTAAAAAGTATGTTAGTGAAATAGGCTCTTTGTCATTATTTTTATATTTTAGGATCCATCATTTTAATTTGTAAGGAGTATTCAAAATTAATCAGTTGCAAAAAGAGTAATAAATTTAAAAAATTTAACTATTTTGGTATGTTGTATTTGTTATGTTGATACATTAAAATTATTGTAATGTGATATGGATGAAAGCTGTGACGCCTGCTATGCAAATTTGTTTTGTCAACAGCAGAATAAATAAATTCCCGCACTCAACTTTTATGACAAAGCAAGGCGCAAAAATTTAAAATAATAGTTGACGAATGCCACGTTCAACACACAATGTAAGTATGTATTGGTGCGGTCGCGGCTTAAGGTGCTACAGTTATTAGTTTACATGGATTTTGATACCAGTTTGTTGAAATTCGGTAAATAAATTTGATAATTAATCTATAAAATTACCAGAGTTCTAAACAAATGTTGGTTCTAGACTAGTCTTAATAATACAGACAACTATCAAGAAATTATAAGATTTGTGACTTACCGTCTTCACTATTCCTATTCAAACGCTAAACGACGGCCGTTTTGGCTATTCAGCCGTTTTCAAGTTTATCAAGTTTCCCTTCGTCATTTACACATAACTATTGAAGACGGTAAGTCACAAATCTTATAATCAGTAATCAATATTCGGAATGGCGACTAACAATTGTTATCAAGAAATTGTGTTTTTTGTCGATATAACATAAAATGGTTACTATTTTTTAAATGTAAACAAAGTCTTGATTTTGGTAACTTGTTACATAAAACTGTATCTGCAAAATCTTAAGTCAGTATCTTATCGACTTCATAAGTTAAGCTGTTTTTTTTTTTTAATACAAAATGGCAGATTCTGAAAAAGAAGCATAAGACCTATATTTATACGAATTTTATCATTATTTTAATATGTATGGAACCTCCAGAAGTTATTTCAGGATCACTGTATGTGCGAATAAATAAAAGCAGCTGCACAAATTATAAAAAGATCGAAAATACATTTTCCAATCAAACTGTACATGCTAATTATAATTTTTGGATTAATTAGTTTTATTTGTGTAAAGGAAAATAAATATATTGTATAGATAGTAAGTTTGTATTAATCATTACTAGAAGTTGAAAATAAAACTAAATCGAGTGTCTGGCCGCATGGCGCCGAGTTTATATTCATAAGAATGGTACAACAAAATGTATTTTTAAGTATTTGATAGTTAAAATCTTACTGCAATTACAGAATGCGTTTAAAATCAATTGTTTTATAGTTTTTTTTTTTTTTAGAGAAGGCTTTTATTTATAATTTATGTTATACTTAGACTAAAATGTAAATATATTAGCTTTATTAGGATACTATGCTATTTTATAATATTATTATTTCTGTTATACATACTTGCCGATACGTATAGGTTGTGATAGAAATTTGGTTGTGTTTAATTGTTGGTGTATCTATTTTTTTTTTTTTTACATTTCACTATACACATTTATTTTACAATTTAAGAAATGTAAAAACTATTAATGTTTACATTATATAAAAATGTTTAAAATAGTTTATAGTTTAAGTGGATCAAGACACCGTAAGTAAAAGGATCACTACCATATACAGCTCCAATACAGGCATGGTACGTAACAAACTATATCAAAGCCCACTAAAGAATACCATTGCGAGGCGGCCAATAGGTTGGACGCGCAGCGTTGCCATATCTACTAGCCTCTAACACTCCTGGTATTTACCGCTCGAGGCTTGATCGAACAGTTTAAAGAATTATAAATGCGTTGAGTCAGCCGCAGTCAGTTAGAAGCGTGGGAAGAACGTGACAACGTCGCACTACGGCGATTGGAGCGTTCAAGGTCTCGGTGAACACAAGCCCGTCCCTCAACGGTATTCTTTAGTGGGCTTTGATATAATGTCCCAAGACATCCTGGCCAAATTCAGTTAGTAAGAAAAAAAAGAATATTTTGAACTCTGGTAATCAGAAGTTTTTAAAGTATAATCCTTGTTTTCTTCTTCGGTTATGTAAAGGTGAAAAAATTCAGTTAAAAATGGACAAATTTAATGGTCAAAACAATACCATGTTTGTCCATTTATTTTTTTTTTTTATATTATTGTATAAGAGCGTCACAAATATACGGTAATAATTTAACAACATTTGAAACAATACAAACAGTAAAGTTTAACAAATTATGGTACACAGTTAATTTACACCATCAACATTTACTTAAAAGTAGAACACAGTAAGGTCAGCAAAATTTAATCCACAACAACTACAGAACTCGTCTACCGAATACACAATCCTCCGAAAAAAAACTTTAGATTTAAAAGATTCTGGGACTTTAAAAGACTTAGGTGAGTTAGGGTTTTCAAAGCATCCCTCATGCTTTAATGAGGAAATTATTATAATTTTGTATTTTTTGTAAGACAAATGTAGTAATTGTTTAAAATGCTGTTTTATTTATTTCCCCACAAAGTAATCCCATTATTAGCAAATTTCCATAAGAAAGATTAGCTATTGCAGTGACCCTTTTGGTAAGGTCTGAAGTAGTAAATGAGCACCGTTCATGGTGTTATTAAAAAGATTATGTATATATTATGTGTTCGCACTCTAACGGCCATATTTTAAATCCGATTTGGTTCACACGTTGGTTATATAAATCGCTCGGACGAGTTCGTTAGCAAAAAAAATCCAATAACCGGAAGCACGTTTTTTGATCGGAAAACACTATTTTTTAGACTTTTCGTACTAGAATAAAACTTTTTTGTAATTTTATCTAAAAAAATAAATGTATGATATTATTCTGCACATTTTGTTTTTTTGCACGACCTTCTGGCTCGCTTGGTTCCCCCAAAATCAATAAAAACGTAAAATATCATAAAAGTACCCGGTTTAAATCCACTTGAACAACTTCTGATCCGAGGCCGATGGTCGAGTTTGTATGCTGTGAGCATATCGAAGCAGTACATAACCCGAGGCCGCAAGGTCGAAAGCAAGTTTTTCCACTTCGAGTGAAACGAAAAGGAGTGCATAAGACGAAGCTGGAGGCTTAGGTGTAAACATATTCTACTAATATATTTTGTACACGCAATCAGCTATTCAGCAGCACCTTTGTGGGTAGATTATAGGTTGGTTGAAACTCTAAAACATATCAAATTAATTTTGGAAATTCGCTCAACTCATGTCAGCCGCTCAGCTGCGTGGTCGAATTATTAACATGATATATGAAACTGTAATATGCCAATTTCAACATATGTTAGAAAAAATTTCAGAGTCAAAATAATCCTGAAATAATTTTATGACACCTTGACTAAGTGACAAGGGCATATGCAGCTGAAATCGGAAGTAGGTCGGCTTTCTGAATTTATCTAACTTCTTGGGGGAAGAGTAGTTCCTGAGAATGTGGATGCTGTACAATAATGCACAATTAGAAAATAAGGGATCAAAGAAAAAATAATTTTATACACAAATTTCCGAGGATTAGCTACTAATTGTCTAACTACGGAAAGCAAGTTTTGTGCACATTCTAACAAAATCAGGTCAATAGTTTTTACTCTAGTTCTGGGTCCATTTAGACAGACATTTTTTAGACTTGTGGAGTTCCTAAACAGATATTTCTATATAACAATCATAAATTTGTAATAGTTGAATGATTTACTTTTTTTACCAATGGGTTGAAGATAAACTAGAAATGAACGAATTTTACTGATATAAAAATCTAGCAGTTGCCAATATAATTTTCTAGGCCATGTTTTGAGTTATTTATAACAAAATTATAAATTAAATATGAAATTATTTTATGTTGAAATATCCAAACAACATATACAAGCATATAAAGAAAACCTACAAAATTTGCTAGGCCGTGTTTTGAATTATTTATAAAAAAATTTTAAAATGAAATGATTTTATGTTGAAATATCCAAATCATCCCCAGTGGCGTAAAACGTACAAGCATATAAAGGAAACCAACCAAAATTAAGGGCCCCCCCCCACTTTTTCCTTGGTGTTGACTGTCAGCTGAGATTTTATTTTTGTTGTGTTTGTGTGGTTTTAATTTTGCTTACCAATACCTCAGCATGTAATACCTTCTCATAAATGGTGCTAGTGACTCCATTTTGTAATTATTTTCTTTCAAAATGTTGTTAAGTTTAAATTATTTCTAAAATGTGTTATTTATATATATACATTTTATTTTCGCATCTTAGAATGGGACAGCGCCCTCCTTATCCTCCTCTGGATATGCATATGTTAAGTGAGCTATCCAATATAGTTTATTGTCTGTATACCTCAAGAAAATTAGATTGTATAGCTAATAATATCGCAAAAGATAATTTTGTAAATATTACTTTGAAAAATTCTAACTGCGCCCTATTTTCTAGCGAACCGAGTTCAAAAGACCTGCATCTTTAAACTTGTCATTGGGAGTTATCACTCAAAGTTTATATTCCCTCTTTTGACTTGTTAACCTCATTTTATACACTTGTACATACAGTTTGTCTCAGGTTCCAAAATATACCTGCATCAGCAAAAATCGCTATGTACTATTTGTTCGTTTATGTGTTATTTATTTATTGTTTACTTGCATTTGTCAGCCCTGTACGCTAAGTCCAGGAACAGTAAGCACCTTCAAAATAAATTATAATATTCTTAGTTTAATGGTATACCCTAATGATTAGGTTCTATATTTTAGCATTTTAAGAAGTCAATATTTTAGTTGTCTAACAATTATTATAAATTTGACTGGATTATCGGTTTCAAATGATGTTTGTCATAATCTGATCCAAGAAAGATATTGTTTTACTTCCGTCCATCGTGAATTTATTATACTAAATTTGTAAAATCCAATTTGGCTTACATTGGACATTTTATTAATAAATTACATTCCTATTAAGTATATCGTAAAATAAAACATTTAAAAGTGTGCCATGTGGCGGATGTTTTGTAATAATATTTAATTTTTTTGTAATGGATTTACTTGTTTGCATGTTATGTTAAGAGTGTGGCT
Source organism: Philaenus spumarius (assembly GCA_018207615.1). Classification (NCBI taxonomy): domain Eukaryota; kingdom Metazoa; phylum Arthropoda; class Insecta; order Hemiptera; family Aphrophoridae; genus Philaenus; species Philaenus spumarius. Next base: position 407,906 of record JAGFPH010000713.1, read on the forward strand.
GACTTTACAGTCCATAAATTGTAATGATAATCTACCTGCTGTTATTGAAAAAAAAAACAAATTCATGCCCCAGAGGTTCTTTTCTACCATCCGTCTCAACAGCATTCAGTTTTAAAAGAAATGGTGGGTAATGTAATGGTATTTAAGAAGCAAACGAATAAGTTTAGACAGATTTTTAACTAAACCCCACTATTTCGCACTAAGAATATGAGGAAAATGTTTTTCTTCAAATTCCAGAGTCTCGGAAACCACAGGGGGGGGGGGGTCGTTTTAAATAATTTTCAAATGTAAGCAAGTGTTGAGAAAAATACTTCATTTTAAAGGTCTCTTCAAAATTAACATTTTGAAAAAGAAAAAAGTTTGACTAACCTGGTCCTGTTTCAAGATGTCAGCCCTAAACGTACAAAATTGTAGTTTTTGTATTTTTATTTACTACCACTGAACGGTTTTACTCTTAGAACTCAAAACACTTAAAATCATATCGTAAAAATAAGCCAAGTTCTAGAGTTGTTATTAGTTGAAACAATAAAGAACTTTAAAAACAATGATTATCTATTTTTTTCCAAGAATATAATAGCTAATGTAAACTTATTGTTTTCTTCATTTGTTTCCTTCTTTTTCATAAAAAGTGCTAAACAAAATGTGAAAATCTGTTCTTTCTTGTTTAGGATTTTGGTTGTAAATAAGTGTCTAATCTCATTCATTTGTCCAAAATACATCAGTGTGACGGGTGGTCTCTTACTACCTGCATATATTCAGACAGCCATGAATATATATTATGGCTCATTGCTATTATGATACTGTTAACATTCCAATTTGTCATGCACTCAATGTACTGAATTAAGCAATCATGGGAGGAAGAAGAGGTTAGCTTCCAAATGCATTATTACAATGTTTGTGTGGAAAACACACACATTTTTGATAAAATCATAGATTTGATATAGTATTTCATGTACCTCTAGCACAATTTTTTCTCAAAATTTGTACTGCATTATTAAATTGCATTATATTAAAAATAGACGTGGGAATGGGTTTATTTCCATTGGGGGGGTCAGAAAAATGTTGTAGCTCTAAATTACTTAAAATATTTTTGATATCATTAAAGTCCTTTCAACTATACCTGCACGTCAGTATCATGAATGGCGGTCTACCAACTTAAGAATTTTAAAATTCATAGTCAGATTTTTTACGAGTTCCACTTATTGGAATATAAGCGGGTAGCCTGCTTTATAAATATGATTTTGTAGTGTAGTACATGAAGTATCCGTTACGTTGAAAATCGGCTGTGACAGACGAGAGATCATTTAAAGGTTCAGTTTTTCCTTTAAGGTACATAACCTAAAAATGGCTTATCGTTTTTTAGTACAAAAATTTGTGGGTAAACGTACGACCACTGTGCCAAAATTTTCTAATACAAACTTAACCTATAACAAAAAGTGAACTACTATTATGATATTTAAATGTAAAAATTTAGCACACAGAATATGAATAAGCTGAAGTCAGTTTGCAATAAATTAATGAAACTATTTATTTCCTTCTTTTTATATAAAATTATTTTTTTTACATAATTTCTATTTTCAGTCTAACTATAATGTATAATTTGTAAAGCCATTAGTCACAACTGAACATGCAAACATGTATAAAACACATTTTAAAAACATACAAGACAATTGTATACTTAGACTTATAAACAAGCAGCTAAATTAAAGTTGTGTAAATACAGATGTGGTGTAGGAATAGTTTTATGGCTGTAAGATATTATTACATTTAGAATATTTGTTTGACTGAATATATTTAGAGTTTAACTCAAACTTCACTTAAAATACTGACAATGTCAATTAGAATAATTTAGTTTTAGTATTTTATTCCAGATAGTAATATAAACTTGTAAATATATTGTAAGATTCAGTGTATTACAATACATTGAATACATGTATTATATTCAATTTTGTTTAAAATATAATGCTTAGTTTTAGAGAACCTTTGTGGAGGTGGAATGTATGATTAGTTAATGACATCCGCTTCACCCCATTATAGGTACATGATTAAAGTTTTTCAAATTCAGTCCTTTAGTGAGATAAAGTTGAATTTTGAATATTTTATTAGTGCAATTTACAGAAAAACTTGTGGTAAACTTAATTCTCCTTTATGCATGCGATTATTATCACTTTAAAAAACATAATTACTTTAAATGTGTAAGGTAATATTCAAGCAACATGGGTAAGTCTTACAAACCTTTTTAATATAATTTACTATTTTTTATTACAGGATGGCCCAAAACAAACAACACTGAAACGTATGATTATATTACATGTGTCATTCATCAAGTCAAAGAACTTTATTGAAAATTATAATAGGTCTTCATACAAGATACAGATCAATGTTTAAAAAATGCAGATAAAGTGCAAGGGTTTACCATATTAGCAATGGTGTTATTCTTGATGAAATATTATTAATTTTCATTATTTGGCGCTGTAGATGGCCAGTTCAACCTTTTTTTTGTGTAAGTTTGACGGAAGTTTTCTGAGACAGAGCTTCTTGATAGTGCAGATCATTGAAAGCACTCATAAAATTAATTGACAACGTGCTTTAGGCTAGGCCAGCTCTGACGTTTGATCAGAAATAGTGTTCCACAGTAAAAATGTTCTTTCATATTAAAACCATTTTAACTAACCTCTACTCACTCTGCACCACTCAAAATCAACAAATCATTGCCGACAACAATAGCCAATGTAATCAGCTGGCACAGACATAATAAAAAGTTTCATTGTCATTTGTTTTGGGCCATCCTGTACATTAAATAAAACAAAATGTACTTACTGTCAAATATTGAGAAGTAGATTAAAAGACAAAAAATAGTAAACACAATTGACTTATGACATTTTTTTAATATAGCATGTTTCACAACGTTACAAGCTCATAACCAACAAGTAATTTTTTACAGATTTAGTAAAATATGTAATTATTACAGGGTCATAAAATTATGCTTGTTATTTACTTGACCGCCTCTCTACAATTCACTTTCCACGATAAATTTGTAGCCGACATTTGTTATTAATTTATTAATATCCTCTGTAAAAATAGGTTATGAGTTATTTTATAAAGTTAACAATGACTTTGTTAATGACAAGTCCATCAAAATCTTCATGAAACTGTTGTTAATTACAAGAACTTTATTTTTACAATTGTTACTAACAAGACTTGTAACTTCATGAAACAGAGTTATGCCGTGGTGTCAGTAACACCATGTTACCAAATACTGCGGATATGCATTGACTCAGAACTCAGTGTGGAGGGTGTATAAGGGACTTGGCAATGTCTCCAGTTGGTCAATCTATACTCCTTTAGCTTGGCAGTACCCTCTGTGGATACACTTTTCTCAAATTGAGTTTTTATATTTTTTTAGAACTTACAACCTCTGCTATTTAAAAGATGGAAAGACATATGCAAAATCTGATTCACCTTTGGGAAACTTTAGAAATCCTCATCTTTAGAAGTATACATTATTGCATTATAATCAAGACCTAACGTAAATAGTTAAATAGTTATTTGTGTCTTAAGGGAGGAAAATATCACTTTGTCACACCGAAAGGAAATGGCAAGAGTGGTCATTTTCTTGAGGGCAATTTTTTCTGCTGCCGGACAATAGTTGGTTCTTTTACCCTATTAATGAATCAGAAAGTACCAGCTGGAGGAAAAGTAAATTTAATCGCTATTAAAACTATACAGACTAACTTTCTGCTTTACTATCATACCAGTTTGAAATAATTTATTTTTATTTGTGCCATATCTAATTACAGTAACATCACATTTTGGTCATAACTTTATAAATAGTTAACCACATTGAATGTTTTTTTTTTTTAATTTACTTGTTAAACTAACAGCTTTTCAACAATGGGCCACAAGCTATATCTTCTCATGCACAATTTTAGGTTTAAATTGACAAATTTCAACAAACTTTGCTGTTTTAAATTGTCCATTTATTAATTCAGGCTTAGTAGACAAACCAATTCTAAAAACATGCCTGTAAAAATATATATTTTTTAAATGTACCCAGTGAATGGAAGGGCTGATTTTTATTTTCCCCCCACAGAAATTCAGGGGTTTTAAAGAGTTTGTAATTTGAAACACGTTATATGTGACCATTAAACAGTTTTGAGTTGGGAGAGGGGCTTTAGGATTTTCATAACACGATTTCTAAAGTTTCCTCTAAAGGTGAACAGCTGCCCTAAGATCAGATTTTGTATATATCTCTGTTCTTTTTTAATAAAGAGGTGGTAAGTTTTCAAAAAATCATTCTACATATTGATTATTATTTTCTTATCTTTTGTTTGTATGTAAGCCCACTATTTGAGACCATTACACAGATTTATCTAGGTTTACATCTCATCTTGAAGGACCCACTTAAACCTGAGCTAGTATGTAATGCATTTCTTTACCTTCTTTGTCTTTTGAGATCAATTATTGTTACTTGATGTTAAGATAAAAACTAGCCAATTAACTACAACAGTATACATACAGAAGTTTTACTTTCTAACTACAAATAGTTAGACATGAAAACATCAATGCAATAAAATTGCCTTTTGTTTAGGGTATAATGTCATATAAATATATTGTAAATTTTTAAAATGTGCTAATTATCAATGAAATAAACTATTTTATATAACATACATTATACATTCCACTATGTTTAAATATACAGTATTATGTATTTTATTAAATTAAACTATTGTAAATATTATAGGTTGAATCTGGTTGTAAGAGGCTCAAATAGAATAATTCGATTTAATTTGTTAAAACTTTTGTTTGCTTTAGAAATCTTTTTGTTGCCTTTGTTTTTAAACACATTCTGAAAAATTCCATGTTAATCAAACTCATATTATTTATTTAACTAATTTAAGTGCAGTAGTTGAAAAATGTTCACTAAACTTAAGAATTTCCTTGTGTTTTATTAACTTATTTCGTATATTATGAAAAATGTATTATTTTTATATTGACATTGTATTTTTTCTTAAAACAGCTTCATAAATCAAAATCCTTTACAATTGTTTCACATTTTTATTATATATTATAATTTTATCATTTGTAATCGTCCAAAATTCAACAACATATTTCACTGTTAGCTTTTGTGATTAATGTTGTCAGATCCATCAATACTGTTGATTAGCTTTCATTATTATCACTGACAGATCTGGCAACACTGCAGCTTTTGTGATTATTGTTACTATCATACAAGACAAGATTTATAGGCCTATAAATAAAACAGGGTTAAATCATATTATGTTTATTAATTATCAATTGAAGAATTTGGAAATCGAACTAAATTGGGAGTTCAGGGCATAGTGCAGTTTTTGTTTTTTGTTAATAAAATTTGATTAAACTTAATAAAACACTATGGAAGTAAGTCTACAATTTTTGTACAATTTTGCATTTCTTTTTATACATTTTTTTTTGCCATTTCATTCAGAAACAAAGCCAATGAAAAGTCTGTTTAATATTATAAATCGATAGAAGTACAAAATTATATTATATAATTAGGCCTAATCGACTTCTTTGTAAATTATTGTAAAAATACTATTTTTATCTAAATGTACTTAATTGTAAAATTAAACAAAGGTTTATTTTAATGAAATAAATACCGATTTTTTTTAATTGTGTTTTTTTTTTCATAACCTGTGAAAATTGACTTGTAAAATTGTATTTTATAAGCTAAACTTAGATAATTTATACCCCCTGTAAACATATATTAGGGGACAAATGGATTTTTTGACATGCTAAAAAATGTCAAACTCAGTTTCAATGGAAACTTTGTACTGCAATCATGAAAATTGCAATGGGGAAAGAGTTAATAGAAAATTATAAAAATAAACATTTGGGTACAATAGCTCCGCCTTTAGAGATTGCAAATGTTCTGAGAGACAACCATTAAGTGTAATTTTTTTAAACTAAAAATCACCTAAAGTAAGTACATATTAAATTTTCTTTATTTCCTTCAACATTGAATATTCATAACCCATATTTTATACTTTCCTTTCATGACCAGTAAAGAATCTTTAAGAGTCAATGATGTTTTAACACTATGATGGTGTTCGTCAGGAGTGTACTAAAATACTGTGTTTTGGAAAGGAGGGATCCTTTAACTACTTCCCACCTTGGTGCATTTCTTTCCACACATAGTTATTAATTATTAGTTAATATTTTTAATTGTGTATTATACAGTAAGTCCTCTACTTACGAACAAAGCTCCAGGACTTTAAAAATGATTGACAGGAGGCGGGAAGAACAAAACGTGGCTCAACACGATTGACTGTTAGCTTTTGCTATACATGCATGACCGATGCTAAAACAGGTCATTTACAGTAATTACAGTGTTATAATTTTATTTAAAAAACAGTCTACTTTTTTAATTTATATGTATGTAATATAGTTGTTATAGTGAAGTACTTTTAATAAATGAAGTCATTGATTTGTACGTGTATATTTCCTTTTAGCAATTTCTTTTAACAAATTTAATTCAACATTAGGCTATTCAAGTAGGTAGCCTATACAGTACAGCACAGTAGCCTAATTATAAACACAGTGTTACATGTAATATATTTACAATTCTTGCGCCAAACTCCGTGTGTTTCAACTTGCGAACACATTAAGTTCGTAAGTAGAGAACTTTCTGTAGTTGCTCTTTACTTGCTAAAATGGTGCATTTACTTAGTTGTCCAAACATGTTACGTTAATTTGTGGAGGGTTATTTGTCGTGTTGTGTTGTGGTATTGCGGCGAAGATTTCCCGTTGTAGTGTAAACATTTTATTCTCATTTAATTTGGTATTTAAATTTGTTTCTTGTTCTACTAATTTTTGTTTTAGAGAGAGGAACCACTCCAAGTTTTTTATGGTATGGTAAGCAAAACTAAACCAAACTTAGAGTTTTTGGATGCCAAGTCTGGTACACTTGTATACCTAAAGGTAATAAGTTTGACCCACGTGCCAAAAAAAGGAGTTATGATCGGATATTGTGAAGGAGGATACAGGATGTGGAATCCAGAAGATAGAAGAGTTGTAATGTCACGAGATGTGAGGTTTGACAAAAATGCAATGTATTTTAAATCAAACCAAATTGTTCTTCAACAGCCTGAGGACAACATGAAAGTATACCAAAAGAGTCCAACAAAACTTTTAAGACCAGCAAACATACCACAGATGATGGTTGAAAGTTGAAAGAGAAGTTGAATTTGAATCAAACAGTGGAGAAGACATAAATACTTCAAAATCACCAAGTAAAACAATGAGGCCCATCCAAGAGAAGAAAACCCTTCATATTTGCAAGATTATGTTGTCTACAATGCTTAATGCCTTCTGACAAGTTTTCAATGTTATGGTGAAATGTTTATGGTGTTTGATTTGATATCTTACAAATTAATATAATTTACATTCTGGTTATTGGTATATACAGTGTGATTGAAAAGTCCCGGAACGGTGTAATATATTTTTTACCATTATAGATAAAGTAATGAGACTTGGTATATCAATAATAGCCATAAATGTCTACTCTTTTAAGGTATTATCACTTTTTATCCCTTAAGGGGGACGGCCCACGAGGAGTCAGACAAAATTCTTAGATAGCAGCATAGGTCGAGTTTGGTATCAAATTAAAGGTCTTAGTAGAACACATTGCCGCAAACCAGACTTCGAAAGGTCCATTCTAACCAAAATGGCGGCCCTAAACGTGTTGAAATAAATTGACATAAAGTTGCTAATATCTCGAAAAGGAAGAATTTTTAGAAAAAATTTCGAGAGACAAAAAATGTTTATTTCAAAGTGCTTGACCTAAACAAAGTGCTCCCAAATCAATTTCGTAAATTTTATTTTTTTTTTAATTTTCCAAGATGAAGGAGTAAAAATAAAATTTACGAAATCGATTTGGAAGTATTTTTTTAGGTCAAGCACTTTGAAATTAACATTTTTTGTCTCTCAAAATTTTTTCTAAAAATTCTTCCTTTTCGAGATATTAGCAACTTTATGTCAATTTATTTCAACACGTTTAGGGCCGCCATTTTGGTTAGAGTGGACCTTTCGAAGTCCGGTTTGCGGCAATGTGTTCTACTAACTAAGACCTTTAATTTGATACCAAACTCGACCTATGCTGCTATTTAAGAATTTTGTGTGACTCCTCGTGGGCCGTCCCCCTTAAGGGATAAAGAAGTGATAAAACCTTAAAAGAGTAGATATTTATGGCTATTATTGATATACCAAGTCTCATTACTTTATCTATAATGGTAAAAAATATATTACACCGTTCCGGGACTTTTCAATCACACTGTATATATTTATATAGTTATAAATATTACTCTATTCTAATTTCTACTTGCTGTGTGCCTAAAACATGACAAGTTTATAGGTTAGTGGACATTTCTATTGGTAGCCTATGCTAGTGTACAATCTCATTCATATAGCTATCAGCTGGACTTTTGGATTCAAATTTAGGTCAAATTGTGAGTACTATTATAAAGGCCTTGCAACATCACCAAAACGTAAAATGAGATGCCCCGGGAACAGTCTTTGACATATCTGCCGTGTGCGCAGTAGCTTTATCTTGCTGGTACCACAACGAGGTCATTTCTATTCCAAACTGAAGCAATTGTGGAACTAAAAAGTTCAAAATCATTTCAACTTTCCGTTCTTCATTCACAGTAACTCTTTGCAACTATATGATTTTTAAATACAAATCCGTACTGCAATCTCCCATTGTTATTTTTCAATCCAAAACTATAATTTCCTCTTCAATTATACTCCTTTTCTTCCTTGTAGTATATTTTTATATTTGATATATGAAATATTCCTTTTACTCTTTTTCTATCATCATAATATGTCAATAGGCAAGTTGTTGCCCCCATCCTTTTGTCAATATTGTATGGTCCAGAATATAATATATGAAACATTTTTGACATCTGTCCATCCAATTGCCTTGAATATCCTTTTTCCTTAACTAAAACCTTATCTCCTTTCTCAAAACTAAATAACTTATGTTTCTTGTTAAAATTGTCGGCCATTATTTTGCTCTTTTTTCTAATTCTTTGTTCAGCTAGTCTAATTTTTTAAATCTAAATTTTGATTATTCTTATATGAACTTTTAATTCTAAATAAATTATTCCAAAATCTTGGTGTATTTATATTTAGTTGTAATTCATTTAGAGTAAATTCTGTCGCCTCGTGTGGCATTTCATTGAGAGACATTCGGTTATTATATGTATGTACTCTTGTGATTATAATTACAGTATGTTCTTAGACATCTAAGTGTCTCTTTATTTACCCTTTCTACCATGTTTGGTCTATTCTCTTTTATTTGGTCTACGGATGTTTGCAATTATTGGTGCTATATTAAATTCTTTTAAATATCCAATCCACATGTTATTATGAAATTATTGAGTTCCATGATCTGTCTGAATCCGTTCTACCAGTAAATATTTTTCTTTGTACTTTTGATAGCGTTCTTAGTTGTTGCAGTTCGTAATGGATAAATTTGGATGAATTTTGTATAAATGTCCATTATTACCATGATGTGTTTTATCACATTTGTTGAGGAAAAGTCTATTGATAGATGCTCGCTAGGCTTCTTTACACTTACACTTTTCATTTCTCATAGTTTATTTGATTTGAGTATTTACACCGTTGACAGAAATCACACGTTTGTAGTATATTTTGTATGACTTGACAAAAGTAAATGTTTCTTGTAATAAGTTATAACATTTCTTTGCCCCACAATGTAGTTAATATTTGTGGCAAGAAATTATTAATTTTCTAATTAAATTATCTGGTACCATAATCTTCTATTCATTATTATAGCTTTTTAATAATATCCCTTCTTGTAGTTTAAATTTATATCCTAAAGTGTTCAAATGTTTTTTAAATTTTGATCTTGTGACTGAAGTAGTTTAATATCTCATCTGGCGCTATAATAGGTCTATTTCTTTTCTCCAATATGTCACAAGGATTTCTGCTTAACATGTCACTAACTATGTTTTCAATCACTCTACAGTGTTCTATTAATTGTAAAATCGTACTCTTGCTTGTATAAAATTCATATGTAAAATCTTGAATTAAAATTTTTACATTTCTTAATAAACGTCAGTGCCTGGTGGTCTGTGATAATTTGTATTTTCCTTCCCAATACCAAAAGTCTTTCCTTCTGAAGACAAAATAAAATTGCAGCCATTTCTTTCTCTGTTGTAAAGTAATTAATTTCGCTCCCCTTCAATGTCCGACTAATAAACATGATTGCTACTTTCGTTCCATCACCCCTAATCTGATTTTAATTAAGGATGATCATCATACATCATTTTAATTTTTGAATAAAACAGTAGTGGTGAAGAAATACTGCAAGCTCTAGATGGCTTCAATTTCAGAGTATGTAGAACTTTGTTTAGAAAGCAATTGGTTGTAGTTTGAGCATCTGTAAATGTTCCGAAACAAGATAAACATGAATGAATAGTAGGTTATTGTTGGAGTGCAAGTGATTGACATACTGTTTTAGTTTGTAAAATTATGTTTTAACCGCAATTGTCTTTTAACCAAAACAAGGCTATTCTTTCCTTTCATAGCGCAAAACACGTTTTCATGTTCATTATTTTTATAACTTACTGTTTTCATTCAAAAATTTAAATTAATGTAATAAATTATTTGATCAAAAAGTATAATTTGACAATTAAGTTTACTGGTGTCAACACACCCCTACCACCCAACCCAAAAATGGCAAATGTCATTGAGTAATAGGTGATAAAGTGTTAGAAAAAAGTTTCCCAGGTGCCATTTTAAAACGGTTAGAGATAAAGTCAAACTTTAAATAGAAAAAATGTTTGTTTTTGAAAGACCTTTTCAATGATGTGCTTCATGACTAACGTTACTATTTGGAGTTTTTGAGTTTTAATCTGTTATTTTTCCAAAAATTGTATTTTAAAAATTTGAAAATATTTGAATAATGGGCAACTTAAGCACATTTTTGGAAAGGGTGTATTCTTGTGAATCTAGGATAAAAATTTGGTTTATGTAGGCTTTGTTTTGTGGTTACAATAAAACTAACAGTACAACACTACTTTTTTGATGTTTTGGAATACCCTGTACATACACAGTAAGATAAGTTATAACTTTTTTTCCAAAATGATCAGTGAACAGAGGGCTTTAAATCACTCGACCTACTTTACATTTGAAAATTTACCAAATTCGACACCCACCCTCAAGAAACGTACTTTAGGGACATTTTTGAGATTTGAAAATATTTTTACTAAATTCTCTAGGGTCGAAATAGGGGGGGGGGGGTAAGTTAAAACAAAGGGTGTAGCTCATTTGGTTCAATCGCTATACATGGCGCACGGGTGGTCTGATTCACCTTGTGTATTATGTCCTCCAATGTATTGTAACGCAGTATACTTTTTAGAATTTTCTTCAAGTTCAACCTGCCAAAAACTGTTTATCATACTAAGCCATTTAATTTTCCTTGCTTTATATAAAATTTCACTCACACATCTATTACATTGGTAGTCTGGTACTATAATATTGTTTAATAGTCTTGCATCTGTTATAAATTTTAGGCAACCCAAATAAGAACAAACATTTATTAAGTAATCTTCCTTTATTTAGGCTAATTTATTTATTCCTTTATTTGTTCATAAGAACAAGACTTTTATTTTCTAATAAGAGCATAAAAACTAAACAACAACGTAACCATAGTAACCAAAGTATTTGTGCAAAGAGGTAGAATATAAGTTAATATATTATGCCTTCTATGAAAAGTAAGTTTAATCACAATAGAAAAATATACTATAACACTCCCCCTCGATTTAAAAAAATGAATTTTATAAAATTAATCGTTCACATTCATTACAATGTTTCTCAACTGAATTAATCTTTCCTTACTCAAGGCTTTGGTAAATTTATCAGCCAAGTTGTTATCAGTACTTACATACTGGCATAGATCATGAATAATAAATAGATCTTGCATCCATACGGCAGCAGTGTGGCGAAAATTAGGTTGTCGGGAAAATAGTGCATGATCGCGCCGCGAGGTAGCGCTAGGGAGAAATCATTGTTAGCATTGGTGTTTCACACAGCTACCGTCGTTTCCCCAATAGATAGCGCCACTATCGTCGAATTTCCAGTGGAACGAAATATTGCATTAGATCGGAGTTCTATTAGGTTATCCAAATACAATGACACTGGAAATCAATAATACCTTTTTGAAAATGATATTTTATGAAATGGGCTTTAATATCAATATGTTTTACCCTTTTGGAGTTCTGGAAGGTTTTTATAGTGAAACTGCGCTTACATTATCAACATTAAGACAGGCCTTTGAATTTTCACTTTCACAAAACACAGACACTATGCCAATAAGATTCACTAACTCTTGTGCATCCGCAGAAGCTGCGTAGTATTCCGCTTCCATAGTAGAAAATGCAACACAGGACTAGTTCTTCGAAAACCACTAGACAGGGTTTCCTCCATAGAGTGCTACAAACCCACTTGTACTTTTCCTGGATTCAATATCTCCTCCCCAGTCAGCATCTGAATAACCTTGAAGTTCTGGGTCTCCTTTGTAGAAGTTTAATCCAATAGTCTTAGTCCCACTCAAATAAAAAAGAACTCGCTTAGCTGCTTTCCAGCTTAAATTTGATGGCTTGTCAAGAATACGACTGAGTAATGATACAGCATAAGATATGTCAGGCCATGTGGTGACTGCAACATACATCAAACTACATATGAAGCTTCTATATGGCACTTCATTATTTATTTCATCTTCTGATAGTTGTAAACCTTTTTCGAGTGGAGTTGATACGGGATTGCAACTGTCCATTGCATAGTCCTGTAACAGTCGGTCAATGATTTTAGTCTGCAGGACTTCGATACGATTTTCAGTTCTCAGAATTTCCATTCCTAGGAAGCATTTGGCATCTCCCAAATCTTTAACTTTAAATTCTTTAAAAAGATAAAAAATCAAGTTGTCAATTTTGTCTGTGTCAAAAGTTATCAATGCATCGTCAACAAACAAAAGCAAATATACATGCCTTTTGCACTGTAAAGACAAAAATCATATTTGGATTTCGAAAGTCCGAACTTTTCAAGCTTTTTATTGATAGTGTCATTCCAGCACTTAAGTGACACTCTCAGTCCGTAAAGTGCACGTTTTAATTTATACACTTCACTATCACCTTCAGGTCTTGTAACGTACACATCTTCTTTCAAAGTGCCGTTCAGAAATGCTGTTGGGACATCAATCTGTTTTAAAGACCAATCATTGTTCAATGCTTTTGACAATAGAATCCTTAGGTTGAAGTCCTACAAACAAGAGCATATGTTAACTCATCCAACATCAATGGCTGTTGGAAGCCTTTT
>JAGFPH010000713.1:421385-441296 GCA_018207615.1 Philaenus spumarius
GGTGGTAAAATAGCAGGATCAAATGTACCTAGTTCCTCGTGTGACTTCAGTTCTGTATCAATTGCTTTCTTCCAATCATCATTTTTGACTGATTTATCAAATGTGTGAGGTTGAAAACTTGTCAGAAGACAATAAGCATTATAGACATCATACTCTTGCAAATATGAAGGTTTTTTCTTCTCTCGGATGGGCCTCATTGTTTTACTTGGTGATTTTGAAATATTTATGTCTTCTCCACTGTCTGATTCAAATTCACCTTCTCTTTCAATCATCATCTGTGGTATGTTTGCTGGTCTTGGAAATTTTGTTGGACTCTTTTGGTATACTTTCATGTTGTCCTCAGGCTGTTGAAGAACAATTTGGTTTGATTTAAAATACATTGCATTTTCGTCAAACCTCACATCTCGTGACATTAATCTTCTATCTTCTGGATTCCATATCCTGTATCCTCCTCCACAATACCCGATCATAACTCCTTTTTTGGCACGTGGGTCAAGCTTGTTACCTTTGGGTTTACAATTATACCAGACTTGGCATCCAAAAACTCTTAAATTTGGTTAAGTTTTGCTGATCATACCATAAAAAAATTGGAGTGGTCCCTCTCTCTAATACAGTTAAAGGGCACCGGTTTAATTCATAAACCGAACATCTCAATGCTTCTCCCCACAATTCTTTAGGCACAGCTGAATTAACAATTTTGGTACTCCGATTTAAAATTTCTGGTTGCACTGTAAAATCTTAGTCTTTTACTATCTAATTCTCATGGCCTATCGTAGATATTACAATGCCACCATATTTGTTTTAAGTTTACCATGTTTGATTCTCTTTCTTAAAGTAGGCCTATTTTCTTTTATAATTTTGAACTTTACTTTCTGCCAAGTAGACCAACAAAGAAGATGGAATGGCAAGGTAAGATTAACTTAAATTAAAGTTAGATTAGTTGGCATACTTATAAAAGCAGGGTCGGCTCAAGAGTAAAATGTCACCCGTGTAAGATAGTCACTTAGCGCCCCTCTCCCAGTAATCTGGCTATCTGGCCGAAAGGTCTGTCGTTCCAGGAAATAGATACCAGACAATTTTTTAAGTTATACTTCTTTAGGCGCATTATTGAAAAATGTAGAAAGTTAATTTTTACAATACGTGCACACGATGCAATGAAAAATTCACAGGGTGAGGGCATACAGAACACAAGCAAACGACATCTAGCGGGAAGAATGCAAAACGAATGATGATGTCAATATTTCTGATACGACTCCGTTTTCGGACTGTTTAGGTAAGCGTAAACATACATGACAATATTTCTTATCTTAAAGATTACTATTGAGTAGATTGGATTGAAGTAGGCCCAATCAAAGTTTGTTTAGCATAGCCAACAGAGAAATCAGGTTTTGGGCCAGCTGTTTCAAGAAGTGAGCGTTTTTATTCATATTGGTTTTTTAGGTCTAGTTACACGCTGTCTATTACGATTGCATAACTGTGTGCATTCTAACTATATGCAAATTATAGATTGCACGTTGTCATACGGTTATTGTAATGTTTTTTATATTATAATTCGAACTATTATTAACGGTCGTCAGTATCCGTTAAACTTACAATTTTCTAATATCGTAAAGAATCTGTTCATGCTGCTCAGTGCCCACGCGAACCGTCATCATAGTTCCAAAGTTACGTTGCTATATGTGATAATTGGCCTAATAATGGCAGTGTATGACCATGCGGCCATTTTGGGGGTAATGCCCCATGTTTTACCATAGAGCTGATTACTAGCCCAAATAGCCCTTGTAGCTTTTTTTAGAACAGATTGAAACTGAGCATTCCAGAGAAGCCCTCGATCAAAAATTAATCCAAGATACTTAGCCTCCCCCGAAAGCTTCAGTCGGACCCCATTGATAGAGGGGAGTTCTATCATCAGTTTCTTTCTTCTGGTGAAGGGGACAAGTACAGTTTTGGCCGGGTTGATACTTAGGCCCTGCCCCTGATACCAGTTCCAGACCAAATCCAGAGCCTTTTGCATGAGCTCTGATATAGTATCGTCATGTTTACCACGGATTACTATCACAAGATCATCAGCATAGCCAATAGCCTCAAAGCCCTTGACAGCCAATTTGACCAACAGTTCGTCAACTACTAAAGACCACAAGAGAGGAGAAATAACACCTCCCTGCGGACAGCCTCTTACGGACCGTGTTACTAAAGAGTTATCTTCGTTTTTTACAAAGATTCTTCATTGAGCAAGCATGGAGCCAATCCAGTTAGTTGCTCTGGGTTCCACCCCTTTTGAGATGGCAGCCCTTTTAATGGACGAGAACAAGATATTGTCACATGCCCCTGCAATGTCCATAAATGCACATAAGGCAACTTCTCCACACCTAAGGGCATGTTCAACCTTACCCACAAGCTCATGAAGTGCAATAATGGTTGATTTACCAGCAACATGGTAAGTGCAATATGGTATGCATGTTGGCTGCTATGCAGTGGTTTTAACACTCAAGTGAGTACCCCTAATGTGCTGATCCCCAGCACCTTCTCAAACGTTTTTTGGAGAAACGAAGATAGGCTAATTGGTCTAAAGGATCTTGGCAAGTCCATAGCCCTTTGGCCACCCTTCAGGATGAAGACTACTTCCTCATCCCTCCATGAAACAGGAATGTAACCTAACTCATAGCTAGCCCTGAAAACCTTTACC
Source organism: Philaenus spumarius (assembly GCA_018207615.1). Lineage (NCBI taxonomy): Eukaryota > Metazoa > Arthropoda > Insecta > Hemiptera > Aphrophoridae > Philaenus > Philaenus spumarius. The sequence goes on from JAGFPH010000713.1 coordinate 424,072, forward strand.
AGACTTGGCAGGAGTATATCAAGGCTTGATGCAGAAAGGCAGGAAAAATACCATCCCTACCTGGACATTTAAACGGCTTCAACGAGTTGATAGCCCACTTGACCTTGTTAGGCGAGAATATTGTAAGAGAAGCAGTGCTGCCTGATCACCGCCTTAACCACGAGGAGCCAGGATCAATAGGCACTGCGGTATAACATGTATCAGCATAACTGCCAGGAAAATGGGTATCTAGGAGAAGCACCAAGGACCCTTTACAACCCCTGGTATATTCCCCATTATCCGTCTTTAAAAGGCCCATAGGTCTAGTGTACTCCTGTTTGAGTACCTTTTGCAATCTAGCAGTCACTGCTAGCTTGCAACTCTGTCACAGAATTGTTTCCAAGATCTCCTCTTAGATCTTCTTAACTCTTTATTGTAGGAGTTAAGGGCCATTCTATAAGCTCCCCACTCCTTAGTACGCTTAGCGCGATTAAAGAGGCACTTAGCCTCTTTCCTCAGCTTACTAAGCGCACCTCTCTTTTAGCCTTGGGGAATGACACAGGACAGCTTAATTCAGAAGCTGTCAAAATTGAAGATTTAAGTCTATCAGCATAATCAAGACTCGTTGAAGTCAAGATTGGACCAACGTCTTCGTCCAATTCAGCCTTAAGAATCTCTCTATACTCTCCCCAGTTAGTTTTTTGTGGGAGTTTCATCGCTGCCACAGGTTTCTTCTCAGAAACAAGGTCAAATCTTATGTGTTTATGATCGGACAACGATGGCTCATTACTAACGTGCCAATTCATAATCTTATTACTAATATGTGTGGTTGACAAAGTGAGGTCAATTGCCTCCTGTCTGTTCCCCACTCACATCATTACCAACATTATTAATAGCTAGGTTAAACCTAAATAAATAAGCAAGCAGTTCCTCACCTCTTTGATCCGTTCTCTTGCTTGCCCATACATGGTGATGGCTATTGGCATCACAGGCAACCATTAGCTGAAGTCGTCTCACTTTACAGTATTCCACCAGCCTTCTGACTTCAGGGATTATTATGTGGGACAATGAATCACCACATGGTGTTATAAGCCGTTCCCGTGCGAAACACTTGAACTATGTGAAACAATAGGAAACTACCCCTTCCTGTTGGCCACGCCTGAACACTCTGGCCAGTTGTCAGTCTCTCTCTAGCTAGTAAACTAGACGCTTGCCATCAATTAATTGCGTGTGCTTAGTGTATGAATTGTGTTGTGTCTGTGGTTGTTGTGTTTGACTTCTCAGTCTTAGCTCTGAGATCCATCATGTAGATATTTAAGGTTAGTAATAATTTGTAGTTTTATTTTGTTCACCCTTACATAGACCTAGTTGCCTAGGTTTATGTACCGTTAGTTTTAGTCACTTGAGAACGGGAATTGATTTGTATTCCAGAAACGTCATGTTTGATTATTTAACACACAAATGATGGCAAATGTCCGAATATGTAATTATAATAAAATTCAACATCCATCATTAACAAACAGAGAACAATAATTTGTTCTTATTTCAATCAAATACTTGCGTTAAAATTAAATTTTAATTTAAATTACAACCGCTAGGTCCGCGAAAAGGTTATTTATTTAGATGACACTTGTAAAATTCGGAAAAAGTGGAAATTAAATGTAACTATTTGCGGGAATGAATAACAAGTAAAACAAAGGCATTTTGTCAGGACTCCCACAGAAAACATAAATCACTGCTAACTTTTAATCCCGAAAATGGTCAAAATGTTTTACCCGAACTAAAACAAATAGAATTATTATACTAAAATAATTACGCCAAAGCAAAACTTAGAATCAAGACGTCTCTGCAGAATGGAGACGGTCTTGACCAAATGTCTTATTATGCGTACTGCGTATCTATGATACATCACTGCTCTTAGCACATGCACATTAAAAAAAGGGATGTTTTTTTCGTATCACTTCTCACGTTCTCACTGATTCTGTGAGTCTAATTTGCAAAAGATGTTGTAAACCAAATAAAAAGTTTTAATAATGTCGATAGTAACTCAAATTGAGTAAATATAATAAATAAGATAAAGAACATTTGTTTTTTTATGTAAAATAAATTAAATATTCTTTTAACAAAAATAACGAGTAACCGTAAGACCGTAAAACATCAACGGATTCCGTAAATCTTACGGATAAACCGTAAAAGTTGGCAGGTATGTATATGTGAAGGATTGACAAATGTTTTAAAGGTAAACAAATTAAGTTTAGAGGCAAAGGTTTGTTTTTGATTTTAAAGTAAAGTAGATTGAATAAAGAGTGTTTTTTATTGAAATTAAATAACAAAGTTATTGATAAGCAAAGGATAATTCACATATAATCTTTTTATTAAATTAAATATTTTTTTATTTTTAACTTAGAATTTTTCTTGACTTCATTATTTTTTTTAACAAGTTTATTTACAAATTTTTATAACGCTTAAGTTATAAGATCAACTCTTTATGATGTGTAATGAGTGTTTTGCATTTAATTGGACATCTGGGAATGATGTTTCAACACACATAGCTAAGATAAAGAGCTTGTGGAACGAGTTGAATAATGGTCTCGTTTCTAAAAAGGAGGCAAAATTGCCCGACTACCTACAAAGTTTGAGACTTTTCGTTCTAGCTGGATATTGCTTACAGAAGATTCTGAAAAGACATTCGATGAACTATCTACACAGATGTGTTTATTCGAGAGAAACTTAAAATCATCAAATAATAGTGAAAAGTTTACTCAGGAGGCTTTACTTGTAAATACATGCAAACAAAGAATGCAAAACGCAGACAAATTTAAAAAGTCATACAAACGTGAAGGCAAGTGTAGCTATTGTAATAAACCTAGTCACTGGATACGTGACTGTAAAAAATAGATAGCTGCTGGTAAACCTGGAAAACCTAGGAAAGAAGAATATACCAACAAAAGGAATGTGGAAGTAGCTGTAATGTTACCGATTTTTACTTGTAATTCTCATACGATTGAGAGAAGCAAAAATACATAGTGGATTGATAATGGAGCCACAAACCATGTTACAAAATGTCCAGATTATTTTTCTAAATACACAAAATTTGAAAAACCATGTATAATTACTTCAGCTGGGAAAGAAGAATTTCAAGCACATGGAAAGGATGTTATTAAGTTTAATTCGCAAGTCGTGGCAAAAATGTAGTTATAGCCTTAGAAGATGTATGGTATGAGCCAACTATCTCTAGAAATTTGTTCTCCATTCTGGCTGCTCATGATAAAAAGCCTAACAGTAGTTTGAATCTAAAGTTACGGACTGCTTTTTAAACGTCAATGGTGTTGAGATACCATGTGAAGTTCGTGAAGAATGTGGAACTCTGTACAAAGTAGCTATTACTCCAATGATTGTTCCAACCAATACAGTAAACATTGTATTTGCTGACAGTTCAAAGTTACAACTTTATCATGAGAGATGGGGGCATCAGGACAAAATACACGTAAAAGATGTGCTCCAAAGGGAATTAAACATTAAGGTTAATCTAAACAGAGATATATGTGAGCCCTGCATCTACGGAAAGGCACATAGGTTACCTTTTGGTTCAAGGAAAAACGCAACAGCCCCAGGTGAGCTAATGTCTGCAGATGTAGTTGGTCCATTTACTGAATCTTTTGGCAAGAAAAGGTATTACATCGAGTTCAAAGATAGTTATACTAAGTACCGTTATTTGTTTCTCATTAGGGAGAAATCTGAAGTAAAAATTGTCCTAAGACACGTACTCGCTAATGCTAAGAATCAAGGTCACTGCATAAAGGAGTTTCTCAGTGATGGCGGAGGTGAATTTGATAATACAGAGTTACGCGATATTCTCAAAGAACATGGAATCAATCAACGATTAACAGCGCCCTATACGCCCGAACAGAATGGTGGCAGTAGCGCGACAATCGAACTGTTGTTGAAATGGCAAGAATGTTCAAGTATGCAAATACAGATGCTAATTTTCAAAAGGCCATTTGGGCTGAGTTAGTCAGTTCTGCAGTCTATATTCTGAATCGAACGGGTAAATCATCAGTAGAAGGAATAAGCCCTTTTGAACTATGGATGAATAAAAAACCAAGGATTAAACATTTAAGAGTAATAGGATCCACTTGCTATGTTCATGTTCCATCTGAGAAAAGCAGAAAAATGGATGAGAAAGCAATAAAAGGTTTTTAGTCGGCTACGACGGAGATGAAAGATATTGAATATATTTGAAAGAAAGGTGCAAAGTTATAACATCACAAGACGTGCAATTCGATGAAAAAGTCAGCGATTGTAAAGAAGATTTCATGATTCCTTCCGCAGATATTAGTTTGGTCAAACAGCAATATGCAGTTTCTTCTAAAAATATAGATGCTAATGTTTTTAAGAGATGGCTTGAAGATGAAGAAACAGAGAGTTTATTCTCTAAAGATGTGGCAGAGAAAACACCAACGTATAACCTTCGAAATCATTCAATGCTAAAGAAACCTACACATTTGAATGATTATGTAATGATTGCAGATGATTCTGTTAGTTTAACTGTTTAACTGAAATTCCACAAACGTTTGAAGATGCTACGAACACTCAATTCTCTTCTCAATGGAAGAAAGCAATGAATAGTGAAATGGCTTCTCTTAAAGAAAACGTATCTTGGAAACTAACCGACTTACTAACTGGAAAGAAAACTCTACCCTGTAAATGGTTATATCGTTTAAAAACCAATGCAGATGGATCAGTTGATCGGTTTAAGGCTCGTTTAGTAGTTAAAGGATTTGTTTAGCATCGCAGTGACACGTTTAGCCCAGTTGCAAGAATGAGTACAATTCGATCAATTCTTAGTGTTGCAGCAAGTGAAAATCTTCATTTGATTCAATTCAATGTATCATCAGCATTTTTATATGGTAAGCTTGAAGAAATTATTTACGTTCAACAACCGGAGGGCTACTGTGATGGAACTGATAAGTCTGTCGATTGAATAGAAGTCTCTATGGACTAAAACAAGCACCAAGATGTTGGTACAATCGAGTTGGAATTTTCTTCAAATCTTTAGGATTTATACCAAGCAAAGAAGATCCCCGTCTTTTTGTCCGAGTCAATAATCGACAAAAATTAATATTGACACTGTATGTCGATGATGGGTTAGTACTGCAACTGATCAGTGTGATTTACAAGTTTTTCTTAAACAACTTAAATCTGAATTTAAAATTGTTTGGAAAGAAGCAAGTTTTTTCTTAGGACTGGAAATTGAAATGATAGAACAAAGTATTAAGATAAGTCAAACTGCCTATGCAAAACGTATTTTGGAGTGTTCTAATTTCTCTCAATGTAATCCAATCTCAACTCCAATGCTTAAGTGCTCTAGTATGCAAACATCAGGAAAAGAAAGTGTGAATTTTCCATATAGACAAGCAGTTGGTGCTCTAATGAATCAAATGCTGGGCACTCGACCGGATTTAGCATATAGCGTAACTCTTGAAAGTCCTTCTTCTGAGCACATTGTTCGAGTAAAAAGAGTGCTTCGATACATAATGGTTACGCTCAACTACGGAATAGTCTACGGGCAAGATGGAGAAAACAATGTCTTGGAATGTTACAGCGATGTGAATTTTGGTGGATGTTTAAATTCTGGACGTTTTAATTCAGGAGTCATGATAATATATGCAGGAGGTGCCACTTCCTGGCTAAGTCGGAGGCAAGACACAGTAGCTACCTCAACAACCGACGCTGAAATCGTTGCAGCAAATGAAGCAGCGAAGGAAGCCATCTGGCTAAAAAGGCTCTTCGAAGAAATCAGTCAATTGAAACATATGCCAACTATTCAAGTGGATAATTCAGCAGCACTTAGACTTGCCGAAAATCCTGAGTTTCATTGCAGGACCAAACATATAGACAGAAAGCATTTCTTTATCAAAGAAAAAGTAACATGTAAATTATTAGGAATTCAAAAGATTTCAACAGATAAACAAATAGCTGATGTCATGACCAAACCCTTAGCAACAACTAAATTGAAGACTTTTTGTGACATGATGGGACTAAAATGAATACATAAGTTTTTTGTTTGTTTTGTTTTTAAATCAAATTAACAAGGAAAGTGTTAAAGTAAATTAAATCTGTTTATTTATTTAAAGATGTCAATAGTAACTTAATAGGTATATTATGTAAACATATGTATCATTATTATGAGCCCCTTCTTCTTTTCCTCTTCTTTTCTTGTTGTTGTTGTAGATTGGCCTTTTTCTAACTAACACACTATATGTTCAATATTAATTAATTAATAAAGTCAATTAAACATAACCAAGATATTAGTTTATTGTTACTGTTTATATTAATTCAAATCACAACAAGAATAATAAGAAAAAGAATAATGCATAACCCTCAATAGAGTGGCTTTGATGTACATACCTCGTATTATGACAGTTGGTGTTAGTAAAAACAATAAATTAATTATTTTTAAAAATATTTTCTAATACCTAGAACAGTTTAACTTATTTTCTAAATGATATTACTTAAAGCAAACAAATACATCTAAAAGTAAAACTGCATCTTTTATTTGAAAGTCCTTTAATACATATAACATTATCTAAGTGCTACATTGATAACATTATAACATTATTTAAGTTTAGGTTAAACTTATTTCAGGCTTTATTCACAAGTGATATAAGAAGTGCAGTATAAGTTCTAAGAAGAAAATAAACAAATTACCCATGTCCATGATCAAAAATCATTGCTTTCACAAACATTTCTCTAGCGTCCATACTACTGGAGCCATGCCACCTATATCTGTTTTTTTAATTTTTATTAAAGGCGAAAAACCTGGGTTTGTACATGAAATCACTTTGTAGTTGAAATATTTTGCCAACTGATTTATAACCTCAACAACTGGATTGCAAAAACAAACTTCACCTTCACTGTCATCACGGCCATCAAATCTTAGGCACGCTTGATAAAGTATGTCAGATATTTCGTCGTCATTTAAGCCATAAACCTTTGTTGTGTCTGTCTTGCCCAAATGTCCACAAACTATAACGTATTGCATCATTTGTAATCTTAACGGGCCTGCAGTTAGAATCTGAAAATAGAAAAGTTTCAATCAGTTCAAATATAATTTATTCAGAACCATTAGAAATAAATACTTACTATTATATAATCCTAATAGATCGAGAGCTAATGTGAAAGGGCATTTAGCCAAAACCACAAAGAGAAAAATCAACCCATTGAAATAACTGAAATGCAGCACTATTACTAAATGGGGTGAACTCCGAACATTCTTAGCATGGCATAAATCATCTATGTCCATCCAACAATGGAGTAGGGCAGTGAAGTTATAATCTCTCCACTCTCCAATCTGAGTCGGCTATGCAGGTTCCAGAATACAGCACCTTGTCCCACTACAGGTGCTGCAAAACTCACCCCAACTGCAGCAATAGCACTGCAGACAATAGTAGAGCCACTTAATATTTGGAGAGAGAAATACCTTCTCAAATTTTGGAAACAAAAGTGCAGGATGCATGATAAGTATTGGCAGATATACCAAACTGCAGCATCAAGACTGAAGTTATATCCTCACGAAGGCTGGGAAACTCATCACAGTAAATGTAATGAAAAACAAAAAGATTATATACACCGTTTAGTCGGCACTGGAGTTCACAGGTTGAATTGATATAAAAAATTACAAAATGTTGGTTATCCAGAAACGGATAGTGATGTTTAAATTAACAACAAACTTGTTTATGTTACAGAAAAAGATTTAAATTTAGATAATAATTAACACTGTTATGAACAAGGAGCACCTTTTGGTCTGCAGAAAATTGGATGAAGACAAGCAAAGAAGAAAGGACCTCCCTGGTCACCTCTATCCCAATAGAGTATTGGGAAGCACATTCGAAAATAGCATGAGCCAGCGTAAGCCATTGGAAGAAGAAGAAGAAGAATTTAGATAATAAATATATTACAAATATAAAACAAAATTAGGAGATGCTACTTCCATTTAAAAAGTATTAGATGTTGTTTATTCATTGTATCTTAGAGATTTAAAGGTATAGTGCTTCAAAAACCATAAAAAAACATGTCGCAAATGGTTTAAATCTATAAAAGAAAGTTATTTTTCACAGTTTTATAATAAAGCTTAAAATGATAATGTGCATATTCTTCAAAACAAGGTGGAGGAATTTTAGGGAATGTGATAAATAAACCTATTGACCTTTTACCTTTTGAACTTCGTATCCCAGGATATCAGTATTGTAGACCAGGGAATAAACGATTAAAACGAGAAGATTTGTGTATTATTAAATTAGATTCAGCCTATAAAGAACATACTATTTCACATACGGTAATAAGAACAGTGATAGTAAAAACAAAATATAAAAATATAGATTTCTTCATTACATGATATAAGTTTTTATAAAATACAGTCCCATGTTGCTAGGTGCCAAATTATAAAAATATACTCTTTCTAGTATATAATCATATTATACTGCCTGGGGAGTGGGGAGGTTGATTGGTCAAATTATTTAAAATATCAGTGATTTTATTTTTGCAATTAGATTGCTAATTGTTTAGAAACATAAAATGGTAAGCTATTAAAAAATATTAATAATAACACCACTGTAAGCTGCGAAATAAGAATTGAGATTGTTTTCAATGTCGTATACACAAGGTATTCAATCTGTTAATTCAATAATTGCAGTAAAACTGTACTAAAAGTATAAAAGTGAGATAACATCAACCAATATCTGGAGATATCAGGGTAGCTCAGTTGGCAGAGCATCATGACGGAAACGTGAAGGTACCGGGTTCAACTCCCGGTCTTGGTCTATGTTTTTTCACTTGTAATTTAATTTAATGATACTTAACCTTTATTTATTCTTGAAAATGAATCAGCTGTAATCAACTTAGATAGTTTTAAAGGAAGTGGAACACTGGGTTTACACAGAAAACATAAAAACGTGATTGACTATTTTGATAGTTTTGGTAATTTACGACCTCCTTTAGAATTGGAAAATTATTTTAAATCAAAATATTCTGACATTATTACACATCAAAAATTGAATAGTTTCAATGGCAGTCATTTGTGTTTAGACTTTCTTGCATCATAGTTTGCATATCTGGAAGGGGTTCAGACTTTACTTGTGAGTTTTTTCACCTATGATTTTTCAATATTTCAAATATGTACGACATTTAAACTTGTTGTGTTATCGCTTTGTTGCTTCGGGCAATGGGCGCATATGATATTTTCTAGGGGGGGGGGGGGCTAAAAAGGGGTATGGGGCTTAACACGTTCACTGCTAAGGACGCACATGTGAGCTTGACACTGAACACTATGAGAAGCGGCCGACGCACAGTGCATTGCACGCCAACCGCCGTATTGGGAGTATTTTCAATACACAATGCATTGAACGCCAACCCCCATCTTGGGAGTATTTTCAATACAAAATGCATTGCATGCTTCGGACACCATCCTCCTTATTAGAAGTATTTTCAATACACAGTGCATTGCGTGCTTCGAACACCAATTTTAAGGCTATATGCTATGGACTTACATGTGCGTCCGCTCTAAAGTATTAGTGACTGTTACGTAGAAAGGTTCTAAATTAAAAATAAAGTAATTACTACTCATTTAGACTATAAATATAAAAAATAAAAGGTCAGCTCCTAGCATAGGAAATAAGAAATTTGCGTAGCAGTGAACGTGTTAAGGAGTACTCTCCCCTCCTTCGGCAAAAGGAGTCCAGGGATATTTTTGACCTCCCCAAGAAAACTTTTAAAATTTGGGAAGCCAATTTGGCTGTTCAGGTGAAATATTAACCCACAAAGCATTGAGTCTGTACTTTTACACTGTCAGGGAATACATAAAGACCGCACTACTAGAGGCCGCACCAAATAGTGATCCAGCAGTTCATGCTTGTTCTCTTGTAAAAATAAAATGAGTATATGTAAAATGTGAGAAGTTCCCCTCAACTCGTAAATAATTATAAATAATAGGTAATGATACTAAATATTAAAGGGTCCACTATCAGCGGACATAGTATATTCTTGGCTAAAGGTACATTGCTGAGAAGACGATTCCTAGTTAACCAAGGGAGAGGGATGCTAGATGAAAGCATCCAGAGATGCATTAGTTAGTCTGAAAGTGAACGCATCCGTGATTAGACTCAATATAAATGGGGGATTGATCTTGCTTTGGCCTCATAGCGTAATGTTAGTCTTAGAGTAATCGGAACCAACAGAGTAGTCGTTTGTAATGATTCAATAAACGTTTCAACTGAACATGGGTTTACCGAATTATTGAAGAACCTGCTCGCCATCCACCATCCTGACAAAGCCCATACGTCCGCACGAGGATAGAAAGGCATAGCCCGACCAGGGAAAACGCCGCTTCAGGAGTCAGACGCAGGAGAGCCGAACCCAAGGAGGCGGGGCCCGTTACAACTGGTGTCAGAAGTGGGATTCTTCAGGAAAAAAAGGTAAAACTTTATGGTCTAAATTTATTTTAAAATTATTTTTTTTTTTGGAAAGTTTTAAATTAATATAATTAACCAAAATTTTTTTAAGGTTAAAAAATTTTTACTAACGTAAACGATATGCGACAGTTAACTACGCATAAAGGAAAGGCATAGTATTTGGGCAGCTAATGCTAAACCAAATCGCTACTGGACAAATCCTAAAGTTTACGGTAGTAAAGGTTTTACGTAATTTAAGAAATAAAATGTGTTGCGCAGAAAAGTGCTGAATAACATTAGGTACAAGTGTCACTAATGTCAATAAAAAAGGTTTATGTTAAATAATTATTGTTTATAAATAAGATTTAAATTGATAAATTGATACAATACTGAATTACAATGGCGGACCAAATACCAATAGACGGTGTGGACTATTCCGTACAGGAGGCGTTTGATTTACTAAACCAAAGATGGAGACAGACAACGGAAACAAATGAAACATTAAGGGGAGAATTAAGACAAACAGTACAATTTAATGAAACATTGCAGGAAAGATTAGCTGCGGTCGAAAATGATGAAATGGAGGTATCTAGGTTAGCAAATGAAACGGTACACTTGTCAGATGTACATTTAGAGTTAGTGTCAGGGTTACCAAATTTTACTGGGGATAAACCGGGAGAATCGATTACAGACTTTTTGCAAAAGATAGAGAATGCTGCAGAAATTAGTAACTGGGATGTTAAGCGAAGAATGAAAATTTTAAAATTTAAATTGGTAGGCACAGCGTTGGAATTTGTTCAAAATGATGAGGGATGTAAGAACGCGACAACGTTTCGCGAATTAGCAAAGGCACTGATGGGTCAATTCTCAACGACTCCAGATTTGTATTGTAAGGATCGATTGGATCTTTTGGTACGAAAGAAATATGAGACAGTAAATGATTTTGGAAATAGGGTAAAAAAATTAAATAATAGGTTAATGTCCGAGAAACATAAAAAATTAGCAAATACATGGAAAAGAAGGCCGATTTAATGAGTATGTCAGTCTTTTTAAAGGGACTAAGAGGGGAAATTGTAAATTTAACTAAATAGAAAAATCCTACGTCTTTTGAGGAAGCAATAGACATAGCTTTAGAAATGGAAGAACTAAAGAAATATGTAAGGTACAAAGGGGTAGAGGTAAAACTAGTAGCAAATGAATTGCAGGGAAATAATAATAAAAGGGATGCAGAGTACTTTAAATTGAAATTTTGTAACAACTGTAATAAGCAGGGACACACGTACACAGGGCCCGATTTTGGTCATAAGGGCCCCTAGGCTCAGCGTGTGGTGCAGGCCCTAACGGGGGTCGGGAGGGGGTATGGAATACCCCCAGCAAAAAGGGGTCCAGGAAAATTTAAAAAAATATAACCTCTGAAAACATGTTTTTTTGCAATTTGGAAGTCAATTTTACTACTAATAAAAGCACTTTTGAGACTGGAATTTATAATACCGTAAATATTTTACCCTAGATTACATTTATATTCTAACAGTTTTGAAAAAAGAATCATAAGAGTTTTTGATAAAATGACCTTGAAAATCTCATTTTAAGGCTTATTTGTAGTTAAAAATGTAGGTATAAGATTTAAGAGTACCAAATTTATAAAGACGGGAAATTTTAATTTTAACTTTAATTTTGCGTGGTGATAAATAGGTTAAATAATGAAAAATTCAGCAAAACACTTAAAAATATTTATTAACACAACTGCTAAAATTATTATTTAGAAATTCACCCATAATCAGGTAGTATAAGTTACCGTAAATTGTACATTATTTACAATACAACATTTCCATTCACTGAGTCGAACACTTCAAAAAATTCACTAATTCAAAAGAATAATAAAATAAAACATTGGTACTACACATGTACTTGACGAACTACTGTATTTTGAAAATTAAAACATTGGAAAAGTTATTTTTGATTTTTGATGCAGTACATTATATTTAAGTTCTGAAGAAGGATTGCTTTTATTTCACGAAATGGATTTTAGTACTGCTTTTAATAAAATAACATACATATTTAATTACTGCTTACTGCTAATACGTTTCCTCCTGAACTTCAAATTTGAAAAGGTGTTGATTATTTCTTCTTGATTTAGCTGTCTTAGTATGTCATTTTCGATGCTGAGCAACGCCAACCAGTTCAGACGGGGTTCAACCATTGAGGTTCTCAACCTATTTTTTATGAGTTTTAGTTTAGAAAACGATCTTTCTGCCGAACAGTTTGTAACCATTAGCGACAGGTACATCCTCAACGTAACTTCTACGTTTGGCAGACAGTCTTTTATATTGTTTTCCAGCAGCAGTTTGTAGAGCCACTCTCTTTACTCATGATAACTTCACTTTTTTCAAGGTCTGATTGGTATTGAATAGAAAACGCTTGAAACTGAATGAATTCATTTCCTATGTTGTCATCCAAGTCATTGCAATATATGTTAGCAAGTTTTTCACTTGCAGCTAGGACTTCTTAGCAGACAGTGTCATTAACTTGTTAAGAAACCCAAAACGAGTGTGGACAAGTTTGTAAGCTTCAAGTCTCTTGTGCAATGCTCTTTCAAGTCCATCTACAACTGGAATGAAACTCTGGGTTCGAAATTTATCAGAAGATTCAGAAGGTGTCGAAACTGCTTCAGGAGCCTGCACACTGTCTAGAGGGGCCAAACGGACATTTGTTCTGCGTTTTCGCTTTGTTTCATCCTCATATTCCGCCCCATCACCTCCAGCTAATTTGTTAGCTTTCTCTTCATACTCTTTAAAACTGTCCCGCTTACTTTTATCAAACTTTTCAACGATGAAAGTAATGAGGAAGCTGTGTTAACGTCCAACCTTGGGTTTTGCAGAGACTCGCTTGTTTTATTTACTTGTCCCAAGATATCGTCACAAAATACAGCGAACAGTCTAGTTTCCACTTTTTGCATTTTCTTTAATAACCCCTGAGCAGATACCGAGCTTTACCAGGCTCTCCTTCTTCCTCTGACATTTCAGTTAATGCACTTTGTATCTCTGTATATCCTCGCAAGAGAGCCTTGGTGGATTCCGCCCAGCATGACCACCTTGTTGTTATAGTTCTTTTTGGTACTAAAATAGGTTTTTCTGCTTTCACTTTCTTCAAAGAATCGGTAAGAGTTTTGTACCTGTTAGTTGAGGCTGTAAAGTAAACAAACAGCTCTTCCAAAAAATCAAAAAAGCTCACAGCGCTGAGGCAGCAACCAGCTGCAGCTTGCACAACTAGATTTAGCGAATGCCCAGCGCAAGGAACCCAAACAGTCAAGCTATTCTTTTCCAGTACAAGCGCTTGAAGGCCGTTGTACTTTCCACTCTGATGCAGTACATGCAAGGGTTATTGAAATGTAATTAAAAGAAAACATATAACCTGTTCGCAATTGAAACTCTAATTAAAATTTAGGCCTATCTTTATCTTTTTGTTTGTATAAATTAATAATTGAAAAAAAATACCTAGTTGAAATTGTGTTGTTGGCTTCCGGAATATTCCATTGTATATTTCATGTTAGCCTAGCCTAGAAAATTCCAGATAGATCCATATGTTAAACATACAATATCAGTCTACCATTATTAATGTCTATTTTATGGTTATTCATTTCGTTACTATGGTGATATGTAAACAAATAAAATAATGTTCTTGGTTGTAATAAAAAAAAAGTTAAAAAGATAGTGTTGTGACTGTTTGGATTTGTAGCATTGTATGTGATTTGAGTAAAATAAAGTGTGTCATGTCAACAGTGATATCGTAGTTTTATTTAAACGAATCAGTGTTACGACGTTAAATTGGCGACCGTGACAGGATAAAAAGAAAACAACATGAAGAGCCTAGGAGAGCTGAAGAAAGGTGAATTATGCGAGGAATTAAAGAAAAGGGGTTTGGAAGAGGCTGGAACTAAAAATGATCTGTATTTACGTCTAAGAGAAGCATTGATAGAAGAAGGAAAAAACCCGGATACGGAAAAATTTGATACTAAATCGAACTAAAAATGATCTGTATTTACGTCTAAGAGAAGCATTGATAGAAGAAGGAAAAAACCCGGATACGGAAAAATTTGATACTAAATCGTAAGTGAGAATTTGGCTCTTTTAAGACTTTCAGAAGAAATTAGAGAACAAAATAGTCGAATTACAGAACAAAATAAGGAATTGAAAAATGAAATTTCGAATGTTAAAGAACAAAATAAGAATTTAAAAGACGAAATTAGCAGCCAGGTTAGGGCCACTATAGAGGAAAATTTAGGAGCAATTAATAGAAAAGTTTCCGATTTAGAAGAAGGCCTGGAAACTGTTTCTGGAAAGGTCCAGGCTGTAGAAGATAAGGTAGAGTCTAGTTTAAGGGAAGCCTCAAGTAGTATTAAAGATGTTAAAGGAAGAGTAGATAAGATTGAAGGAAGGTTAGGTGTGAAAGAAGCTGATTTTAAATTACAGATAGAGAGTATTTTAAGGGCTAATCCGGTAGCTATTAACACTGGGTCAAATGTCTCTGTGGATCCCAGGGTCATAAGAGAAAGCCTGCCAGAATATCATGGTAGATTAGAGGAGAATCCAGAATTGTTCCTAAACAACTCAACAGCTTTACTAAAACGTTCTAATCTACCAAACAAAATATTTGTCCATATTCTCACTCAACAACTTAGGGGACCGACAGCTACCTGGTGGAATAATTTACGGGGTCTAAATTTGGATTGGGAGTCTTTTAAAGAAGAATTTACATCTCGATTTAATTCAGTGGAGATTCAGGCCGCAGCCAATAAAAAATTTTTAACCGAGACCCAACCTACCGGAATGCGGGCAGGCGCATTCATTATTCAGAAATTGCAATTGTACCGACGATTACACCCTGACAGTAATGGGGATGATGCCCTGCCATATATAATTGATCTGTTAGGAGATAAGATTTGTCATTTAGTTAACGTGGCCCAACCGAAGACATTTAATGACTTACGGAGTATAATTTGAAAATTAGAAGAAGAACATAGGATAGGGAGGAATGAAGAAAGGGACCGTAAATGTTATAATTGTAATAAAATAGGGCATTTACGAGATAAGTGTCCTCAGAGGGAAAACTAAAATGGGACCTGTCTAAGCTGGGGAGGGCTGGTCCTGGGTGCTTAGAGGTACCCCAGCATATACATAAATTTATTCAAAATAAGAAGAATAACGAAAGTGAGAGATGGCTGGGCGAGGACTGCATAGGACAAATTCTAAGCATTCAGGATCACTGCCGCCCAGCTATCCAATTAGTAATCAAGGACGTGACATACACCTGTATCTTAGACACACAAGCTAGTGGTTCATTTGTTAGTAATCGCATAATAAATGGTCTTCCGAAGCCGAAAGAAAGTAGAAATCACATAGTCAATGGTGCAGTAGAAGGCATTAGTTATAAGGTTGTTGGACAGACTATCTTGAGAGGGAAGTGTGCCAGTATGGACATAGAAATAGATGTGTTAGTTATTGATAAGTTAATGCCGGATGTGATACTAGGACATGATTTCTTGGAAAAATATCATGTAATCATTGACTATACAGTAAATGAGATATTTATGGGAGTAGACCATAGGAAAAGAGTGGCTTGGTATAACGGAAATCTGTCAATGAATAGAGACAAAGAGGAAGGTACGGAAATCGAAGGAAAATTAAACATCGGACCACTTAACAACCAGCAGGTATGCCAACTTAAAAATTTATTGAATCAATACCCAGAAGTTATAACAGAGAAAATTGGTTATACTAATACAGTGAAACATAAAATAGTGTGTAAGGATTATGAACCTATTAAACAGAAATCGTATCCGATGAATGCAGACAAACGAAATTTTGTGATTAAGAAAATTCAAGAAATGGAGGAACAAGGATTAATTGAACCATCTCAATCTGGCTGGGCATCACCAATTGTTCTACCGAAGAAAAAGAACGGCGATTATAGACTCTGCGTCGACTATCGAAAATTAAACAACAAGACTGTGAACGACGCCTATCCAATGCCCGACTTAAAGGCTATATTGAAGAGAGTGAATGGTGCTACCATCTTCACCACGATAGATTTGAACTCGGGTTATTGGCAAGTGGAAGTTGAAGAGACGTCGAGACCACTCACCGCCTTCACAACACCCAGAGGTTTATACCATTTCAGAGTGATGCCTTTCGGGTTAAAGAATGCTCCAGCAACTTTTACGCATCTTATGGAGGAAGTTTTGTCTGGATACACCGGTGAATTTTGTCAGGTATACCTAGATGATATTTTGATTTATAGCAAGGATTTTAATGCACATCTTGTACATCTAGCAAAAGTTTTAGAAAGGCTTAAAATACATGGATTAACTTGTCAGCTTAAGAAATGCAATTTTGCGTCCTCGAGAGTAGAGTACCTTGGCCATGTTTTGACACCGGAAGGATTAGAGAGACAACCAGAAAAGAATAAAGCCATAGCCGAAATGGAACGACCTCGAACAAAATGACAAGTTCGCCAATTCCTTGGTACCTGTGGTTGGTATAGTAGTTTTGTTCCTCAATTTGAGATAAGAGCCGCTCCATTAACTGATCTACTGCATGAAAAGAAACCGTTCAAATGGACTGGAAAAGAAGAAAAAGCATTCCAAGATTTAAAGAGAACCATATGCGACGCACCTAGACTAGCGCATCCAGATCCGTCAAGAATGTTGTGCCTGCAAACTGACGCCAGCGATTTAGGGTTAGGTGCAGTTTTGTTCCAAGAAAACAAACAAGGGGGCAGAGACATCATAGAATACGCCAG
>JAGFPH010000714.1:13651-29441 GCA_018207615.1 Philaenus spumarius
CAAACCCTTGTCATATAATGTAAAATACATTATATAACTGGTTCTACCGATCTCAGCCGAACTAAAACCCGGACTTGACCGAAATTTAACAGCCGACATTAACCTTGTATGATAGGCCTTACGTTCGGTCGGACTCGAATTTTAGTTATATAATGTGTTTTACGTTATATCACAAGGCGACCGTCCGACGGTAGCGCGTTCTGGTAGAGAATCAACCACCCCGTTCGACGGCAGCGCTTTCTAGTAGAGAATCTTGGAACTATCACCCCGTTCGACGGCAGCGCTTTCTGGTAGAGAATCAACGACCTGTCCGACGCTGGCGCGTTCCGGTAGAGTTCTTTACATTATATATATATAATTGTTTCTACCGACATCTTACCCAAGTCCATCCGAACGTAAGGCTCCTCGCTGTGCCCTTGTAATATAATGTACAATACATCATATAACTGTTTCTGCCGATCTTACCCCCGAACTAAAGGCCCGGGGCTTGGCCGAACTCAAACCCTTGTTATATCCGAGGCACCCTGTATATAGGAATGAAGTACGTGTATTACCAACTATGTTAGCGAAAATTCGAACGAAATCCCACCACAAACACGGGAGTTATCGAATTTTGAAAATTTTGCCCCTTCAAACTTTCGGTTATGCAACCCGCACAACATTCGACTTACCTACCAACACGAAGTTTGGTTGACCCAGGACCAATCGTTCGGGAGATACGAGGTTCCTATACACTACATTGTTATAGTTTCAAGACGGCAGCCTGTTCTGATAGAGAAACTTTAAACTATCACCGCCATAAGGATTTCGCTTCGGTCGGGTTATAACTCATTTTATACATATGTAACCTAAAGTAACAGCGTGAGTCATGCGTTGACTATGCCGGCAGTAACATTCTTATCGCAGTCGCCTAGTTTCTTTGCGGTTAGCGATAGGCCTAGTCTTTACCTCGGTTGACGATACGGCACTATGACATCATATTGCATAGTACTAAAAATAAATACTCTTGTCATAGGAGTTAACTAAAGACGACAATGTTGTGCAACGAGCAGTCAAGGCCAGACTTCTGACGTCATTGTACCGGATGCTAAAAATCACTATCATTTCCCCAGATGCTACGAACTTCTGACGTCATTGCACCGGATGCTAAAAAACGACAATCATTTCCACAGATGCTACTAAGGCCAGACTTCTGCAAATACTGCCTCGATTTTTAGCATCCGGTCTTGTTTTTGTATAAGAAAGCACACTTGTCATTTGCAACGCATTCTTCCTCCAGCTCTGCTGATGTTCACAGCATTGTTCAACCGTTTGGGTAAGTTAACATATTGTTGTATCTCTTTCTCTCTATTAATTTACAGTGGTAAAATCGTTATAAATACTATCTCTCTCTTGTTGCGTTGTATATAAAATACTGATTGTAAGAGAAATTGTTATTCATATTTTGCGTTTTATAAATATTGATAGTAACAATGTCTGCTACATACATTGTGTCAAATGTGGAGACTTATGTTAACAAGTTTCGCCTTTACGGTACAAGTATAACGTTCAAGTTTAACTCGCCGCCCGAAGGTGCTGATAAAATTTCATGGGTCAGACAAGGCTTACAAGATATTTTGGAAACTATGACTAAAGACGCGACCGACGAAGACTATATAGGCTTTACATTGACCAGTTTAAATTTTAAAAACAAAAAACCTGGCTTTGTCACTTTTAGGCCTGCTTCGGAAATTAACTCTGACATTTTATGGAAAATTTTCGGAGGAATTTTTCAAAGTAACGCCGACTCTTGTACATCTAGCGACATTTTCAAGGTTAAATGTACTAAAGTCAGTGTCCCTAAGGGTCGAGGTAAAGTTAGGTCTGGACTGTACAATAATTTTGAAGAAGAGTGTTCCGGTCGTAAAGGAATCGTCGTAATAAAAAATACGGATTCCCTTTGTCTCCCCCGCGCCCTGGTCGTAGCAAAGGCTCATTGTGAAAAAAATCCGCGCTACAAACAGATTAGAGACTCCAGAATAAAATTACAGACGGAAGAGGCTCAAAAACTCATGACGGAAGCCAGAGTTGAAATTTCCGAAGAGGGCGCTGGAATACGTGAATTGGAAAAATTTCAAAATTTCTTTCCTAAACATAAAATCACCGTCTACAATTACGGGTGCAGAGGCCGTGAAATTTATTTCGAGGGGGAAGTACAAAATCCAAAGTACAATCTAAATTTAATTTTTAAAGACGGCCATTTTTACGTTATAACTAGTGTTACAGCTGCCTTTGCATGTGGCTATTTCTGTGAAACTTGTCACATTCCCTATGATACACGTGGAAAGCATAGATGTTCGAGTACGTGTTACGCGTGTAAACGATCTCCGGCATGCGTGTTGGAAAATGACGGGATCCATTGCGTAGATTGTAACCGTCAGTTTAAAAATCAAATTGTTTTGCAACTCACTTGAAAGGTATTTGCAGATCCATAAGAAAATGTCCCGACTGCGAAAAAATTGTTATATTCGATAAACGTTCCTCCAAGCACTTGTGCGGCGAAACTTACTGTAAAATGTGCGCAGAGTATTTGGCCCCCGACCATAAATGCTACATGCGCATCGATACGCGTAAGCCGCCGTTGGAAAATTTCCTCTATATATTTTTTGATTTGGAAACGCGACAAGACGAAGTTTTAGACTCAGCCCAGGTCCACCGTGTAAATTTATGCGTATCGCAACAGTACTGTTGGCTGTGCGTCAAAGGCGATGCTTGTGACGTATGCAAAGACCGTACCCGAGTTTTCAGGGAAGATCCGGTCAACAAGTTTATGGCATACGTTATGCAAGTGCGCAAAGCGTACAAAAAGGTGTGTGTCATAGTACACAATGGCCAAGGTTTCGACTTTCAGTTCCTCCTCAAGTACGTGCTCGAGGAAACGCAGTTCACACCCGAACTGATTACCCGACGATCGAAAATCCTGCTGATGGAGATCGATAATGTTAAATTTATCGACTCGCTCAATTATATGCCTATGCCTCTTTCCAAGCTACCGAAAGCATTCGATCTCCCTCCCGAGAAAAAGAAAGGCTATTTTCCCCATCTATTCAATACGGTGCAAAGTCAAAATTATGTGGGCCCAATACCCGCTAAGGAATTCTACTGTCCCGACTCTATGTTCGACAAAGGACACAAAGAGTTTAAAAAATGGCACGACGAGCAGGTGCGCGACGGATACGTTTTTGATTTTGAATAAGAAATTTTTGAATACTGCTATTCCGACGTTGACATTCTGGCCCAAGCTTGTTTAAAATTTAGAGCCTCGTTCCTGCAAGAGTGCAGAGTAGACCCTTTTCTGGAAGCCGTGACCATCGCCAGCGCCTGCAACCTCGTTTTTCGGAGAAATTTCCTTAAGCCGAAAACAATAAGCCTGCTCCCAAAGCTCGGCTACAGGCTTGCAGACAATCAATCGCCCGTCGCCCTAAAATGGCTGATATGGGAATCCGACCAGAGGGGTGTGCACATACAACACGTCGGAAACAGTCGTGAAATCAAAATCGACGGCTCCAAAGTCGATGGCTTTGACGGCAGACGAATTTACGAATTTCAAGGCTGTTATTGGCACGGATGTTCCAAGTGTTACCCTAATGGGCGTGATGATCCCCTAGAGGACGATCCGTCGGACACTCTCAACGCGAGACTGGAGAGAACAAGAGCCAAAATGGCCAAACTATCCAGACAGCACGAGACAATCGAGAGTGTCAGTTTCGAGCGTTGTTGAAAAAGAATCCCGAAATGGCGTACCTGGATTCCCACCCGCTCTTAAACACCGTGCCCCTCAATCCCCGAGACGCATTTTTCGGTGGGCGCACGGGGAATACAAAATCGTACGTAAAAGCTAAAGAAAACGAAACGCTCCAGTACTTCGACGTCTGCTCCCTCTACCCGTGGGTCTGCAAATACGGTAAATACCCCGTCGGCCACCCACAAATCTACGTAGGCGATAGAGACTGCAGAGTCCAAGGAATGGACGTTGACGGTCTGTTAAAATGTACCGTGCTCCCTCCCCGTCAACTCTATCACCCTGTACTGCCAACAATAATGAACGATAAACTAATGTTTATATTGTGTCGCACGTGCGGAGAAAATTTGATTTCCGGAGACTGTGTCCATAGAGTCGAGGAAAGAACATTGACCGGAACTTGGACGATGGATGAGATTAGGAAAGCCGTCGAGAAATTTTATATCATCCTGGAAATGTTCGAACTCTGGCGATACGAAACGGTCTCCGGAAGCGACGGCCTTTTTCTTGATTTTATCAATCAATTTTTGAAAATCAAGCTAGAGGCTTCGAATTTTCCTTCGTGGTGCGACACTGAGTCCCTTAAACTGAAATATGTCGAGGAGTACTACGAGAACGAAGGTATTAGGCTCGACATTAAGAAAATTAAGAAGAACGAAGGCCTCCGTTCACTCGCCAAACTAATGCTAAATTCGTTTTGGGGGAAATTCGGACAACGCGAGAATCAGACGAAAACCTCGATAGTAAGGCAGCCGACCGAACTTTTCAAAATTTTAATCAGTCCCTCCGTCGACGTAAACAATATACAAGAGGTTAACCAAGAGGTCGTGGTAGTAAGTTGGCAGTACACGGAAGACGCGTGCGAAACACTCCCTACGGTCAACGTCGTCTTAGCGGCCTATACGACAGCCCAAGCCAGACTTAAATTGTACGAGTACTTGGATGTCCTAGGTGACAAGGTCTGTTATTACGACACGGACTCAATTATCTACCTGCACAAGGCTGGGGAGTATAAAATTCCTACAGGCGACTACCTAGGACAGATGACCGACGAACTGACCGACTACGGTCCCGGATCGTACATTTCTGAATTTGTTTCCGGAGGTCCAAAAACCTACGGCTACAAAGTTAGTACGACCGACGGCCAAATACATACAGTCTGTAAAGTTAAAGGTCTGACCCTGAATCTTCGCACCGCCGGAGCTGTAAACTTTGAGTCACTTAAACGACTGGTCACAGATCCTACTGCTGATCAAACAATACTGACGGAAGAGTCCAGGATCCGTCGAACTGTAGATCGGAACGTTATAACCGTAAAGGAGTCAAAGCTATTCAAAATTACCGGGTCAAAAAGAAAGAGAGACGGACAGTACGGTACTTTGCCATACGGCTATAAAAAAGCACATTTTGAATAGTGAGAGAGAGAGAGAGAGAGAGAGAAATACAATATGTTGACTTGTTGACTTGTGTAAGTGTGTGTGTGTGTGTGTGTGTGTGTGTGCGCGGTGTGTGGTCCTCTGGAGCGGTGTAAAAGCCCCTAAGACTGAGTGGCCCTCTGGAGCAGTGTAAAAACACGTAAGGCTGAATGTGTTGTAACGGAGATGCCAAAATTTATGGTTGGGCATCACGGAAGCAGGCGGGTGGGGGCCTGCTTCACCTCTTCGGGGGTTTACATACCCTGTCCCCAAATGGTGGCCCTCAGGCGTGGGATGCTTTACTGCTATAAACCCCGTAAGGCCAAAAGTAACGGAGTTGCCAACATTCTGGTTGGGCATCACGGAAGCAGGCGTGTGTGGGGCCTGCTTCACCCCTTTGGGGGTTTACATACCCTGTCCCCTATATGATTTCCCCGGTCTGCTATCCTGATACACGCAGGATATAACCGGGTATGAGACAGCTGTTTGAATAAAAAACCTAATCCTTCCTTTCCCCTACTACTTACTTATTGTCTCTAGTAAGTACTTTTTTACCGTCTTACTTATTGTCTCTAGTAAGTACTTTTTTATTGTCTCGGTATAAAATCCCTATAAAATTGTTTATATAAAAATCTCAGGAGGGGCAGTATAAAATCCCGACTGGCAATAATATTCGAGATATATAACGACAAACAGGTTTTCTCACAGTCAGTCGAACGATGGACGTGAGACGCGCTATTGCGGAAGAGCTTCACAAGCCTGCGAGAAGAAATTTCAAAACCAGGCGTGTGACTCTGAAAGGGTTAAACGACTTGTTCCAAGCGGATTTGGTGGAGATGTTACCGTACGCCAAAGTGAATAAGGGTTACAAGTACATAATGACCGTTATAAATTGCCTTTCCAAGATTGCTTTTGCCGTGCCTATAAAGTCGAAATCGGGGCCGGAAGTAGCCGCTGCGTTGGAACCGATATTAGAAAATCACAAGATGAAACATTTCCAGACCGATCAAGGTAAGGAATTTTTCAACGCGCACGTGCAAAAGTTAATGCGAAAATACAAAATAAACCATTACGCTACTTATTCGGACAAAAAAGCGTCCATAGTGGAAAGGTTGAATCGTACTTTGAAAAATCGAATGTGGCGCGAATTCACCGCCCGCGGCAGTTACGAATGGCTCGAACTGTTACCGAATATAGTAAAGTCGTACAATAATACCGTGCACAGAACCATCGGTATGATGCCCGCAAAAGTATTAAAGAAACACGAGAAAATGCTCTTACGAAAAATTACGACGGGTAAATCTTTGAAAAGCGAACCTAAATTTAAATTGGACGATAAAGTTAGAATATCCAAGTATAAAAAGACATTCGCTAAGGGCTATCTGCCCAACTGGACAAACGAAGTGTTTACGGTGTACGCAGTGGTGCCTACAAAACCGACCACTTATATTTTACAAGACGGGAAAGGAAAGATTTTAAAAGGCGGTTTCTACGGCGAAGAGTTCAGCAAGTCGACCGTGGGCGACGTTTATCTCGTTGAAAAAGTATTGCGCAAGAAAGGAAACAAAGTTCTCGTGAAATGGCTCGGTTTCGATAAAACGCACAACTCGTGGATTGATAAGAGCGAGCTTGTAGTGTGATACGGGAAGTTGCTGTCGCGGCAGCTCGGTAGGCCTCGATGGCGATCGTCTCCCGGCATTGAAAAAGGGAAACTCTAACAAATTTGATTCAGTTTCTATTCACTATGCGTGTCGAAAGCACGTCGCACGCGCTTCAGATGTCAAACTTTGACGAATACCTGTCGACGCCTACCAAAAAGAAACGTCACAGTTCTTTATTGCCCGATACTATTAGGTGTATAGTCTGTGGCCCCTCGAACTGTGGTAAAACCAATGTAGTATTTAACCTGCTGTTCGAGCCGCAAGGACTGAAATTTGCAAACATTTACGTGTTCTCCAAATCGCTTCATCAGCCAAAGTACAGACTTTTGGAAAAAGTTTTCGAAAATTCGGGTATCGGATATTTCCCCTATACGGACAACGATAGTGTCATAGCCCCCGACGAAGCCGAACCAAATTCGGTTATGCTGTTTGACGATATCGCTTGCGAGAAACATGACAATATACGCAGTTACTTTACAATGGGACGTCACAACAATATTGACTCGTTTTATTTGGGACAGACCTACAGCCGAATACCCAAGCAGCTGATACGTGACAACGCGAACCTTTTGGTAGTATTTAAACAAGACGAGATGAGTTTACGGCACATTTTCACCGATCACGTTACGCCGGACGTATCGTTTGGAGTTTTTAAAGATATCTGCGCTCTCGCGTGGAAGGATAAACACGGATTTGTGGTCGTGGACAAAGACAGTGAGATTGCGGACGGCCGCTATCGGCTGGGATTCGATCGTTTTGTAAAAGATATATAATGCGTATTTACACGTACAACGATATCAACCCTTATGCTGCCGCAACAAGAATTTCTAATCCAAAGTCCAATCTTTGTGCCTGGTACTATCCCGATAGACAGTTTTGCGGCAACTATTGTAGTCGGACTTCTAAACACGGCAGTGTATTTAACAGACGGTGTTGGAGACACAAGAGACGCGGGGTATACAGTAAAAGTTTACCACCCGTAATCATACTGATGATTACCTCGGGCCAGCGGATTTACAACAGGGATGCCTGGATAAAGTTTCTACACGAGAGCGAAAAGAACGGCGTTCCGTTCGAACTAGTTATTTACAACGAACACATGTTGAAGGGCACCGTACGACATTCTCAAAATTTAATATCGCGGTTCAGACCATTTTCCGACTTTTTCAATCGCACCGTTACACCCGACCACGGAGACATAAACTACACTCAAGTTTACCTGGATATGTTGCAATACGGATGCTCTTTGCCTTTTGCATCCAGATGCGTAGTAGTAACAGAGAGGACTATGCCTATTCGCGATCCGGTTTACGCCTGTAAGTTATTGCTTAGTTCTAAGTGTTGCGCCGACGTTAGTTACAATGTAAAGTTTGGACCGTTACCCAAACGACTGCCGCGCCGAATGCGTGGAAAAAATTTTGAAGCCGTAAACAACAAGGCGCAGAGTATGTTCACCGTCGATTTTCTAAAACTAGCTCTGCCCACTGTGCCGAACCAATGCGCGCATTTCGGACTATCGTTTGACGGTCGAAAATATTTAATCGCCGATCCGATACAGCTAAACGCGTGGCGCAAATTTACCGGTGCAAATTTAGACGAGTTTCTCTTGTTAAATTCCTTCCTGTTGGATACACCCGCGCCCCGACCTATCTCCGAACTCAAACGGCACATGCAAGACACACCTGCAAATGATAACCTCGTTGTGGCGGAAATACCCAAATGGCGTGATAACGTAAAACGATCATTTGTATTCACCGACGTAAACAAAATGGAACACATTCCCTTTTTCGATAATCATATGCGAAATTATTGGAAGGGTAAGGGAAGGGCACTTAGAGTGACGGCCGGAGATGTAGTCGGCTATCTGTTGAAGAAGAAAAAGTATGCGCTCTTTTTGAGATCTATAGAACTACCATAATTAGAAAATTCGGCTCAAATTTCCGTTCATTATACGTTATGTCGTCGTCCGAGCAGGTCACCCTCGAGATATCCCGTCTGAGGGATGCTATCAAGAGGAAATATCAGCAGATGAGGTACGGGGAAGTGGATACGGAACGGTTTCTCGCGAAACAATACAAACCGATTATCAGCGAGTTGTCTAAAATACAGGGGATATTTGATGATGTAAAAACAGAGATCAAAGAAGAACCGACGGTCTTTGACGAACCCTCCCCGATTGCGGGGCCTTTTGATGCTAATGTTACACCTCGGGGGCCTAGGTTTGTCGAAACGGAAACAATCGCTGAAACTCCCGAATCCGTGACCGATTTACTGTCAACTCCGGAAGGCCGTAGCGAAGCCACAGAGTACGTGAACGAAATGTTCAAGCATCCCCTTACACGTAAGTACATGCTTAAAATGATAACGGATACGTCCAGGGTAAAGGCTATAGATAATGTGTACGGGCCGAGAATCATAAACGAAGAGCTTATGGTCGGAAATAAAAATCTAAAATTTTCCGATGAAGGAGAAATTACGATAGACGGTACTAACTATAAAGGGACGGTGGGATTGTACGAGTTACTATTTAAACGTTCGCCCAAAGACGGTTTGTACACCGAAGCAGACTTGACCGCTTACAAGGATATATGCTTGAAAACGAATGCGCACAAAAGACAATACGAGCCACAGAGCCAGATCAATCGTAACCCAAAGTCGGTTAAATACAATAAAATTATAATACAATTGTTCCCGCCCAAAACGTACAGTGGAAAAGGATACGCTTATTGGGACGATCCGAACGAATTATGCGATCGGCTGAGACTCTTATTAGCGTCCAATGACGCAGGCCATACGGGTCACGAAAACGAGATCGCGTCCATCGTGGAAGAACTACGGGAAGCGGGGATGATAAAAGGTCTGGGCAACCGAAAAATTAGATCATTGATAAGATGAGCGTCGACAAATTCGGACGATACTCCGAGGCAGCGGCCACCCAAAAACAGGGTCCTAAGGGCGTGGGGTACAGCCTTACGCCGGAAGGGCACTACGATATTCAAAATAAATTGTTGCGCAATGTAGGCAACCCTGCATCCGATCGCGACGCTGTCAACCTAGGTACTTTGAGGAAAAGGTGTTTAACGTTTGACGGGACGATTAAAAAGTACAACACTAAAGGTATCCCCTTGGGGGGTTTGAGTACTCCCAAAGAGAAAGACGATGCCGTGACAAAAGAGTATCTCGAATCTCTATTGCCCATCAAACTGTTAGGCCGCTATAGCGTTAATAAGAATCGAATACAAAACGTAGGATATCCCAAAGAAGAGGGGGACGCGTTAAATTTGAAATACGCAAACGAACGTCTATTGACCGAAAATAAAGACGGTTATTTCGATACGAAAGATAAGCCGATTATTAACTTGCCACGGCCAGAGCGAGGCCAAGATGCGGTTAACAAACTATATGTCGACAGAAGGATGGTAGGAAAGTCAGGTGACGGCAGCTGGAATTTTGCAGATTTAAAACTGAGCAATATCGCTCGACCGAAGAGTGAAAAAGACGCTGTTACTTTGGAATATTTTCAGGCAAACGCTATAACCAATTTACTCGACGGCAGTGGCTATAATGTAAATAATAAACGTATAAAAAACGTAGGATATCCCAAAGAAGAGGGGGACGCGGTAAATAGGAAATACGTTGACGAACGTATATTGAACAACGGGGTCGTATCGTTGTCGGAACACGGATGGAATTTTCAAAATAATATAATAAATAATATCGGTCCACCATTGTTATCACAAGACGCGGTTAATTTGAAATATTTTCGAGAAAACACTTTAACATTATCCTCATTTTCGAGTTATAACGCGAAAAAGAAGCGAATAGAGGGTTTGGCTAAAGGTACTCTTGACGATGAGGCCGTCACTCTAGGTCAGCTAAAGGCTGCGGTAAATAAAATGGAAACTAGCATTAAAACGTTTATATCTGCCGAACTCGTTGCTCTTTCACAGACAATCTACACAAACTTACTCAAACAGACGCTTCCAAAAGATACAATGACTCACTGGAAAGACGTGTTTAAGCTATTACGTTTAGGGTTACCCCAAGTCGTCTTACCCCCAACTCAATAAATAATTTTCCCCCGCCTCGGGTTATCCCAAGCCTGTGTATAATTTTTCCGTCATTCAGTAAGATGACTTTGACCGGAGCGGTCGTCGTGTTGCTCCTTTTCAAAGCGGTTCTCTCCGATGACGAAATATTTTGCGGGTTTAACGACACTGACAACGCTCATGATGCGACAGCCGCCCTCGGTTGGCAGAATACTACGATTTCGTGGCACATGCACGGACCACGTGAACATCAGTCTATAGTAGCGCACGCGTTTCAACTCTGGAGTAATAGTACCGTTTTAAAATTTTACCGTGACAGTCTGAATCCGAATATTATTATTTCCATGAGTGAAAAGGTGCATGTTAAATTGGGCGGTGGCAAATGCCCTTTTGATTTCGACGGGGAAGGAAGAGTTTTAGCGCACGTTGATGCCATACCCACTAAATCCCGCAAACAAGTTGAAATTCATTTCGACAATGACGAATATTCAGTATGGACCTCCCGGCTATCGGTAAACAATCTTTCTACATGGTACTTATTCACGAAATCGGTCACGCTCTGGGTCTCGGTCATTCTCATGCTCGTGGTTCGACAATGTTTCGGCTATCATTTCCGCCTGTCGGTATATCGAATATGTACCAGTTAAAGTTATCCGATGACGCCATTCGTGATATACGGACTATATACGGACCGTTTACGACGACAACAACGACTACTAGTACTACACCTATTCCAACGACAACATCTACTACTACTACTGCTACTACTACGTCGGCACCTCCTCAGACGTCCGAAGGTACTCCGCCCGACCTCTGTAGTTTAAGACGAAAAATTGACAAAATTCTCATAGGCGATAAGCACGTATACGTATTTTACGAAAAATATTTTTGGAAATTACATTTAGAGGTGTCAAAAAGAGAACCGCACATTGTACCCTAACTAATAAGAGACTGGCTGAATTTCTTACCTCGCGATTTTAAAAGTTTGGTAGGTGTTTATCAACAGGCCGATGGTAATATACACTTTATAACAAACAGTTCGGTTTATATATTCGCTTATCCTAGTCTAAAAATATTGAACGAACACAAGACTTCCGACTGGCTGGGGAGAATTAAAAAAATCAACGCCGTTTTTCGCAACAATCAAGGTGGAATTATCATTTTCCATGATAATTTGTACGTGTCGCGTTACGACGAATGCGCTCGTACCGATATGTACATGGGTAGAGTCAGTGATCTGTACGCAGGGTTACCGTCAAATGTAAGGGGAGGCTTTCAATACGTAGATGGAAATATATACTTTTTTGTTTGTAACGAGATTTTAGTACAATGGTGTTAGAGGCTATTGTACAACATTGTGTATTGAAAACTGGCAATTAATAGCAGTAATGGTAAATATGGGGAAATAATTTAAAAAAAAAAAACGAGAATTTAAATGTAATTAATTTCTTACAAGGTTTTAACGGCAGCGCATTCTAGTAGAGAGTTTTAGAAATATTAACCCGTCCGACGGTAGCGCGTTCTGGTAGAGAATCAGCGAATTCATTAGACAGTACAACAGATACAATTCTGCCGACTCGGCATTCTTACACGTGTTAACATAACTTTTTGCTGATTAGCGGAATGTGTAAGTCTGTCGCGGAATAAACTGCGGATTGACTGTTAAATATATTTGAATACAAATTATTTTTATTTGTGTTTTTTAAAAATTGATGTAAATATTAATTATATACAACATAAAGCAGGATGGTGGAAATGTAAAGGAAAACTGAAATGAGCACAATGGATATTTACAATATTATTATTATTATTACTATTATTATACAGTCATGTAACATTTTAAACAATCATAAACAAAATATGTGTACTTCATAATTTCTAGAACAAGGAATTGATTATCATAACATAAAATTATATTCAACGATGTCTTCGGTATTCTTTGAACTGCGGGTCACGCGCATCTGTCTGGTATAAACTGCAATCCTGTAAGCGATATAATTTTCTACTCGCACACCCATCTTATTAGGGGCCATATAGCAGCGACCGTTGTACTCGATAAAGCTTTCTGGTATCTTCGGCATGAAAGTGTCGCATCCTTCGAATTTGTTTTTGATCCAAGTAACATACAGATTCCGACAGAGATTGTGACGCAATGCTGCTTTAAATACTCTTGCACCTCCGATCGCCCATACCGTTTCGATGTTGTTTTGGTCTTTGAGACTTTCTACAGCTTTGTTGAAAGTGGGGAATACCTTTGTATTCTTGTATTCGCAATCCCCCTCGAGGATCTTGTTCCATCCACGATAGTATTTGCTCAGTATTATATTCATCCTGGAGGGTAATGGTTTTTATTCGTCCGGTAACGATTCCCAGGTTTTACGACCCATAATAACAGCGGTCTGTTTATGCGGGTCGAACGCTTTTTTCGTAATCCTAGTAAAATAATCCGCATCGTTAACACCCATGGTGTTCGCCCCCATGGTGTTCGCCCCTTACTGCCGATTCCATGATTCTCTTCACAAATGGCTGCTATTATATTTATATGCATGATGATCAAAGTGGTCCAACCAGTCATACAATATGAATAGTTCCGACGATTGCACGCACTAAACAAGCCTTGTAATATGAGACCGGATGTTGAATAAGCATTGTGTAAAGATTTACATTACATTTGCTAAATATTGGAATGTCTAGTCAGCATCTATAGTTTACTCTAGTGTTTCCGTGTGCGAATACAAGTACTTTATTACTAATCAATTAATTAATTTATATTTTATAAAAAACTTTATACACTTAATAAATTTCCAATTATTATATATAAATTATAAAATATTTTATTAAGAAACGGTATACTTTGCTTGTGATTTTTCTTTCACAGATCTAATTGACGTAGCCAAAATGTTAATTTAATACATACATCTTTTAATACACAGTTAATCAGGAAAGAAATAATTAGTATCACTTTGTTTAATATAACTAATTTATATTTAACTGTAGAAATCATTACATATATTAATATTATAAATACAAAATTTACATAATATCAAGAAGTTCCTCAACTTCATTATCAACAATAATGTCATTTTCCTCGGCACGCCCCACGTATTGCCCACTTCCTGATTCATAGCCATCATCATCATCATCGCTGTCGTAGATCCTTACGTTGTCGACGTCGTCGAGGAGTCTTCTTAACAGAGCCTGGTGACGCATATTGTTTAGCGCTGATATTCTCTCGATACCTCCATCACAATTTGTAGCTATGTAAATCCGCCAAACATTTTCTTCGCTACACGGAAAGTTTATAACTACTTCCAATTTGACACGCAAGTCAAACCTATGAATAACAATTTTATGCCTTAAACTATTTATAGAAACGTTAAAAGTTAACTTTTGTCCACGAACTTTATATTTTGTAATTTCTAGATCTGTCACTAAAACATTTATATCACGTCCTAGTATGAAATGTAACTGTCCACTGATATGTCTTTTAAATATTGCATCGTTTTCTTTCAAAGGTAAGACAAAGACGTGTCGCACCATTGTGGAGTTTAGCAGTATTTCTCCGTGGACAAACTTAGCGCGAACACTATCGGAAGAAATGTTTTAACCGTACGCTTTGAATAGCTGACTATACATTAAATAGCAACCGTTGCGAGCTCTTTTGTCGTCTTTTATTACAACTCCCGCCTATGGTTAGCCTAAGCTTTAATTCGCCCAAGTACGACTTTCGGGGGTTGCGGCAGAGCCTTACGTTTGGAAAAAGATCGGTTTGCAAGTCCTAATTTTGACTAAGTCCGATTCGGGTTTACTCGGGGGCATTCGGTAGTGTTCGGGGTTATATAATGCAATTTATACTATATTACAAGGGTACTATAACATTTAAAGCTAATAATTTCTCTAAGTGACCTTCGGTCGGATTTGGGAACGATCGGTAATGTTCGGGTTGTTATAATGCAATTTATACTATATCCCAACGACACTATAACACCTTGTATCTGACACAAGGTTGCTGACGGATGATAAACTTATATACTTCACAAGACAGTACTATATCAACAGAGTCGGCGTAGCCTAACCGCTAACGCTGCGGACTCGGGTCTTGGTGATACCCGGTTCGACTCTCGGCGACACCCAAACTTTTTTCAAAGCAAAAAATTAAATTAAATTAAATATTAATTATTACAAAACAAGATGGCTGCCAAAAAAAAAAGATGGCGGCTCAAAATTCCCCAAAATCTTTAAAAATCCATTATCCCCAAAAATAAAAAATCTTCAAAAATCCAAAAATTCCAAAAAATGTTAGGTTAGGTTAGGACCCCCAAAAAAAAAACCAAAAATCCAAAAATGTTAGGTTAGGTTAGGACCCCAAAAAAAAACCCAAAATCCAAAATCCCCAAAAAAAGGGGGGCGTGGCTTAGGTTAGGAACCAAAAAGACCCAAAAAAATACCCAAAAGAAGGGGGCGTGGCTTAGGTTAGGAACCAAAATGACCCAACAAAATACCCAAAAAAAGGGGCGTGGCTTAAGTTAGGAACCAAAAAGAGCAAAAAAAAAACAATTAAAAAAAGGGGGCGTGGCCCAAGGTCATTGACCTTCCCCCACCACTTCCGGCGCCCAAGTATCGCAGACTCTACTTAAGTAGTTTTGAAAATCCGTTTAAAAATCATAATTATTAATAATTTTAAATACTTAAAATACTACTTTGAACAGAATTAATGTTAAATAAATGGTACCAAGAACTGGCACATACTTTCTCACAAACATATTTAAATTATTAAACAGATTCACTGCGACTTCATAATTGTAGGAGGGAACAACCCCCTTTTCGGTCACAAACCCCCCCAAATCAGTTATTATTATTATTAGCTAAGCGAGAATAATAATG
>JAGFPH010000714.1:44601-70940 GCA_018207615.1 Philaenus spumarius
AAGTGACTTCCATATAAAATTCAAGCCATTATAATGTTCAAGGTTTTGAAAAACATACTTCAAAATCAAATAAGCAGGTTTAGATACAAAATTTGGTTTATTTATTTGAATGTACACAAGCAAACAGTAAATCTAACTGAAATTTTAATCTGAATAAAGCTATTGCAATAAATAACTTGTGCCCATCTGCCAAAATATTGTATTATGTTCCTTTATTGCAATACATTACTTGTACCTATGTTCAAAAATATATCTTCCTTTGATTGAAAATGTTATAATTTATATTCCTATTGCCTAACTTAGGAAATTTAATATGCAGATAGTAGATAAGACAACCGTATTGTGTCTTAGGATCTTAAACAAATTAACATTATATATATATTGGTACATATTCTTCTAGAATTCTTTGTAATAATAACAATCAAACAAACAAAAAACTTATACATATATGTATTGACAATCAATCACTCCTTTAATTCATGCCTCATTCCTACTTCCTACAAGTATTAAACTATTTAATTCAATTATAAACCAAATGTACTTATGTTTCATTGTGTGTGATGATTTACAAATGCATTTATAAAAATGTTAGACAAATTTATTAGAACTTAAGATATGGATTTTCCTCATCCAATAAAGGTTTCGCCTTCTCATCCTGGTTTTCACATAAGGTTCCACATACTACTCTTTCATATTAAATTCATTATAAATTTGTGTTCCACTCTTTAATATTTATAATTAACTTGTTTTGTTTTGGTCTTGTTGAGAAATAATTTCAGACTTTGGTCATTGAACTCGGGACCTTTACTTAATGTTGTCATTAAATTGTTCGCAAGTAGAATTAAAAATTTTTTAGGAATTCTTAACCAATGAGTCCACTCACATGAAGATCCTTACACTAGGTGCGTGTTGGTTGTGAAACCATGCACACGGTTGGTTGCATTACTAAACCTTAGGAACATATAAATTTGTTAACCACCTTATATGGTCCGTCACAATCCTTGGTTGTTTGTTTTTTTTGTATTACTGGTTTCGACATTGCTATGATGTCATCGTCAGATATTCAAACACAGTCATAATAAATAGATACACGTAACACACACTATAAAAACACTTAAAGAAAAACACTATACAAGTTTTTAAAATGTACACAGAAAAGGTGATCACCATGCGTGGTTTACTGTGGAAGTCAAGTGCACACTCTCTTCCAAATAAAATTTGTTGTGCATAAAAAATAAATTGTACACAAATTGGTATTCACTTGACTATATATATATTTAAATATTATTTGTTATATGTATTTATTTTTAAGTTAGTATTCTTAATATTAGAAGTTTGTAGTTGGTAGCATCGTTGTTCCTACTCCCCACCAAGACTCGTTCTCAGTGGGCTTAAACGGAGAGGAGCGAGGAGAGCAGAGTAAATAATAATATTGTAGTTAGAGGTGGTCGATCCAGTTACTTTTTTGACCGGTGACTTCAGTTACAGCTCCTAAGAAATATTGGCTCTTTATACCGGTGACAACCTTAATGGCTTTAGCTACGGTGTGAATAGATCGACGCAAAATATTGGATTGTAATTCAGTGACTTTTTACCGGTGATAACATTCTTGAACGGTTAGATCTATTTTGCGTGTGGATCGACAATGCAAAATATTGTTTTGTTATAGTCGCTGTTTTAATAAATGCCAGAAATTGAATATTGTTCAATTACCGTAAACTTCCTAATTATATGACCCAGCTTATAAACGTCATTCATTTTGTTAATTTGGTAATTAAGTATGATTACTAGAAAACTACACAAAACATAATTTGGTTAAATGCAAAATAATATAAACAAAAAGAAAATATATATATGCTTACTAAACTATTAATTATAAACCACTTATATCTGGTATGATAAAAAATAATAATCACAAATAGGAACAATTTTTATAGGTAACTAAAAATGCAATTAAGTTTACTAGAAACAAATGGTAACCAAGTAGGTTTACTAGAAAACTACACAAAATATTTGGGCTAAATAATTCAAAAATATGAACACATAAAACAGAAAAACTTTTGTTATAGTCACTTTTTATCAACCATCCTATATGTAAAATTTACTAACTATGTCTTTTTTTAATGTACATGTTATTTAATAAATTTAATGTTTGTGTTTTTTTAAACTACTTGCTTCACATTTATTGAACTAAGTCTTATTTTGACGGTCATTCAACTCATACCCAGCTTTATAAAATAACCACTCACATGGTAGGTATAGATGTGGCACGACCGGGCCAGAAAGGAGCTGAATATCAAACCTTAGCCACCCGTTGGTCGAACGCATTAACACAATCACTGGGTCAGAAAGGAGCTGAATATCAAAACGGTGCGACACGGTCTGGTGCATTAACACTGTCAACGGGCCAGAGAGGAGCTGTAAACAAAAGAAGCTGAACATCAAACATTAGTGACGCGTTGGTCTATAGCGTATTAAACCCGTCACCAGAAAGGAGCTGTAACTAAATGAAGCTGAACATTAAACTTTAGCGACATGTTGGTCTAGCGCATGCGTAGTTCTTTTGGAGCTGGAGCTATTTTGTTTTCTTCTTTGGCACCGGGGCAACCAGTGACAGACAAGTATTAGCTCCAAACAGTGGCGGCTCGTGGGTAAAATGCTGGGGGGGCACACACCACCGGGGTTTTTGAACATTTTGTGTATTTTAGTGAGTTTTTAAGGCAATCTAGGTATTAAATTTGTGATGCCATATGTTTCTGAAATACTTATCATATGTAAATCTGAAACTCTACTTACATACCTTTAGTTATATTGCTTGTAGCAGAAAGTCCATCCTTCTTTCCGACTCACTAGATACGTCGCTCTTCGCATGCTCGGACGCCGTCCCAAGCCTTCCATAAGGCACAAGCTTAGACGCGTCATAGCACCAGCAGCCCCCACGACTACCACTCTTCATATAACTGCATGGTAATGGATTGGGACGTTCTGGCCAGCGTCCCACGGCTACAAATACAAACTTCTCGCCCTATTTTTGCGTGTTTTTTTCCTACATTTTCGATGTATGTGATTGAAAAAAAAAACACTTTGGTTAATTAGATGTATAATTATAATTGAATGGGTATTTAATTTTTTTTTCTTTTTCAAATCTTTTGGAGGGGCGGCGTTCGAGAGCCCTTATGGACAAGCCGCCACTGGCTACAAAGTCACCGGTATAAAAAAATCGCCCATCTCTAATTGTAGTTCAGTATTATAAAAGCCCTCTGAGGATGATGTCTATGTCATCGAAATGTACATATGTGTAGATCAATAAACATAAATTTTCATGAAGTTGTTCAGTTATTGTTTTTTGTTCTTTGTTTTTGTGGTTCGGAGTTTCATTCATTGTATAATAACTTTAAGTCTATTTACACCAATAAAAAAAAGCACACACACAAACACAATTTGTAGTTAATTCTTCAAAATGTATTGTATCTTGTCAACCAGCGACGGCATTGACAAGGCAGCTTATAACAAACTAAGAAAAATATAGAAAACAGGCAAATACATATTACAAAAGAGAACAGTTACTTGGCTAACATGCAAATGTAAAGGTAAAGGGTGTGGTGGGAGACCTATGGTCATAGGGAAGACAATGATTTAAGCAAGAGTAAGTTTGACATGAAATCTATTTGATCATTCAGTAAAAGGTTGGAGTCTTTACAAAAAAATCTTTTATGGCCATTTCACACCGGTGTCCAGTCACATCCAGTCCCATCCTGTTACATAACGTTACGTGACAGATGGCCAATTCACACCGCAACAGACGTCCGCGCACGAATTCCAGAGATCACTCGCCGAGCAATCCCGCAGATCCGTTACAGCCCGTTAGTGTGACTAATGCCGACGTTTTTCAGTGGTGTGAATTGATCCGTAAGAAACAACGGTGAGCTATCCTTTAAAAAATCTGTTACATCCTGTCACACTAGTAACGTTACGCTGGTGTGAAATGGCCTTTAATTTCTAACATTTCCAATGAATTTAATTTCCTACTTTTTCCATTGACATAGAGAATCTTAAAATTAACATTATTGAGAAAATCTGTTAGTAAATGGATATTTAAATGATTGGAAAACTAGAGTCATTATAACCCAACTGCCAACTTCTTTCGTGTTCACTTAACCTAAATTTAAAACTATGGCCTCTTTGACCTACATAAACTACATTAAAAAATTACATTTTAAAGTTATTTAGCTACGGATAACGTAATTCAAATTAATAAATTTGTGTTTCTTACCGTCATTGTTATCCAATTCTTTCTTTAAGAAACGTGCTACAGCTGTTTCGCGATTAATCGCATTTTCAAACACTGTACACGAAACACATTAAAATATAAAACACACACAGTTCACACACGATAATTCTACGCCCATTGGGACGTCGTCAAAAATAAAATAGCACACAAAAATACACAAAACGTCCGACATGTTTAAAACTTGTTGGCCAACAGCTATGTATTTTTGTGTGCTATTTTATTTTTGACGAAGTCCCAATGGGCGTAGAATTATCGTGTGTGAACTGTGTGTGTTTTATATTTTAATGTGTTTCGTGTACAGTGTTTGAAAATGCAATTAATCGCGAAACAGCTGTAGCACGTTTCTTAAAGAAAGAATTGGATAACGATGACGGTAAGAAACACAAATTTATTAATTTGAATTACGTTATCCGTAGCTAAACACAAATTTATTAATTTAAAAAATTACAAATGTTACATGTCAGATTACAAACACCAGCTTTTTCATGTTATCTATTTTATCCTTACAGATTACTAACATTTTCCCTAAACTGTCTATACAGTAAAAAACTTGTATACAGTGATTTTTCTTTTCTTATTTATTCCCAACCGCATAGCTAACTGTACCATATTAGAAAACAAAAATCACTGTAAACCAGCTTTTTACGGTATGGACAATTTAGGGGAAATGTTAATAAATTGTAAGGATAAAATAGATAACATGAAAAATGTGGTGTTAATAAACTGACATGTAACATTATTTTATAATGCAGCTTATGTAAGTCAAACTGTAGTTTGAAATGTAGGTTAAGTGAACACAAAAGAAGTTGGTGGTTGAGTCGTCATAATGGCTCTAGTTTTTCCAATAATTTAAAAATAAATTGAATAACAGATTATTTCAATAATGTTAATTTTAAGATTATCCATGCAAATGAAAAAAGTAGGAAATTAAATTCATTGAAAATGGTAGAGACTCCAGGCTTGTACTAAATGATCAGGTAGAATTCATGTCAAACTCACCCTTGCTTAAACCATTGTCTTCCCTTTGACCATAGGTCTCCCTACACATCCTTTCCTTTTACTTTTGTTTGTTAGCCACTGTTCTCTTATGCAAATGCCTTTTTTCTATTTTCCTTAGTCTCTTAGTCTGTGATAAGCTGCCTTGTAAATGCCGTTGCTGGCGAAACCAATATCGGCAAGATTCAATACATTTATTAGAATTAACTAAAAATTGTATTTGTTTTTTTTTCATAACTTTAAGTGCTTACAATGGGTTATTGATTCTCTTATAAAATTTAATACCTAATAATCACAAAGTCAAAATTTGGTGTTTTTATTTAATGATAATATACGGTAATTGATAGTGAGTAACTTTTTGGTTAGGTTTTTGATTAAGTGTACACCTGAGCCTTACTGGTTCTTTTAACCTTTATTATAACTGCTGTTATAAAATGTACAAAATAATTTGATTTGAACATTTAACATTATTTACCATCTTAGCTTTGGGGTTATTATTAATCCTACACCTTTATTATAAGTAAAACATAACATATTTTTTTAGAGTGTTCCATCGGAGGTTGTGCGTGCGGAGCACGCAGGGGTCTCCCCTAGTTATGTATGAATATGTGTATTATTCCATTCTTATTTTAAAGTAAGTAAAAGTTTCTTTAAAACTATCAGAAGTTGTATTCTTTTGAGATTAAACTTGTTACTTTTTCCTGAATTTAGTGAAAACTGTTAAACTTAATTCTAAAATCTAATTTTCAATAGTTTCAAAAATTTTATAGTATGCCTATTTGGCATCTTTTTTACTATCAAGAAATTTTGGGTTTCCTGAATGATTCAGAATCAATGAGTAAAAACTTCCCAACATAAATTTTCTTTGTCTGACGACTTCATTGTGCTGTGGGGAAAAAAAAGAGGCTTGTATGTACAAGTGTATGTGCAGGCAGTTTGACCACTCTGGCACTTGTAGGTAAAATACTTACTTATCACTAAAACAAGTTTTTGTTTACGTAACTTAAAATTACAATTTTAGGGAAAAAAGAATGGCAGTTCCAAGTGCAATATGACCTAACACCCGTACGTAAGTTGACATTAGACAAAGTGATGGATCAAATACAGAAAGGTGAAAAAGTAAGTACATAGTAAAATAAAAAATCTGCTTAAAAATTATAATTTTGAAATTTTGGCTTTACTTTGTGGAAGTTGATCATAATAAGGTTGTTAAATAAAAAA
This sequence comes from Philaenus spumarius, assembly GCA_018207615.1. Taxonomy (NCBI): domain Eukaryota; kingdom Metazoa; phylum Arthropoda; class Insecta; order Hemiptera; family Aphrophoridae; genus Philaenus; species Philaenus spumarius. Next base: position 51,110 of record JAGFPH010000714.1, read on the forward strand.
ACACACTGTTAGAATCCACACACTTTGTGTGTTTTTATTTAATAACCATATTAAAAATAATAGTTAAATGGATAAAACATTCCAATGTATTTATTTTTATTGAACATTCCAATAACTATTTCAATAGTTCACTTTATGAAGTTACTTTTACAAATTAAGTTAGTATTACAGTAGAGTCCCGGTTATCCGCCATAAACGGGCCGGTGGAAGGGCGGATAAGCTAAAATGGCGGATAATAGGGAGGGTTGAACAAATAATAGACGTTTTACACCATTAATACTTTTTATTGTAAATTTAATGAGTAAATACGATATTTTGCAGTAATACTATATAATAGAAAAGAAAAATAATGGAATACAGTTATTTTTAATGAAATTACGAAATTGAATGACAAGATTGTTAGGATAAATACAGTAAAGGCACAATATAATACTGTACATAAAAAGTCCCGAAACTAATTACAGTTCGAATAAATTTAATGCAGAATTATCTGTACAAACAGAAAATTCAGATCAAGATTAAATAACACAACATAAACTACTGTACTTTCACCATATCATACACAAAAACTTAATGTTAACGAATAACGTAACTGCACGCACTAAACACTTAGAGAGACGCAGTTGTTTACAAAACGAGTTCCTACGAGCTGACAGTAAGCGGGTCGGGCCAGTGGTAGTTGGGGAATTCTCATGGTACAGTCAGACACAGAGCACGTACACTAACACCCGCAAGCTATCGCAATCACGTACGCTCACTGACGCTTGCAAGTTATCGCAGACACGTACCGCTACAATCACTGACGCCTACAATTAAATTAAAAAAGTGCCGCTGGTGTGGCGGATAACACGGAATGGCGGATAACCGAATGGCGAATAACCGGGACTCTACTGTATTTTCTAAATTTAATACAGTTTTTGTGAAGTACACCTTCACCAGATTAAATCCAATAATTACTTATTAATATTAAGTAAAGCATGATGGACATTGAAAACATGTGTATAGCAAAAAAACTTTTTTGAAATTAGGGATAGAGGAGTCTAAAGCTTCCCCAGACCACTGCGACCCAATAGGATATATTGTGGTATGAATTTCCCTTTAGTGATCATCCCAAATCCTTCCCAGGCCATATGAAACCAAGGAGGAAATCCTGGCATCAACACCCCGGAACTCTTCCGGTATAACAAAAGCACTTTTGAGTACCGTGAATCTCCTGCACGCAATGAGCCTTGCACTCACACAGAAGGTGTTGAACTGATTCAATTCCAAGAGAGCAGAATCAACAGGAATCTTCTGAAACCAGGTATTTGGCCGGGCAGTGACCAGTGAGAATACCTACAATGTGCCTAAGATTGTTTCTGCCCATCAATAGAAGCTTTTGACTTAGAGAAACAGATGAACATTTTTGCCTGCCTAACCCTAACCCCAGGAGCATCGTTCCAGATCAACTATCCATTGGTCCAGATTTAAAAAATGTTTCTTAGTTGGCCTATGTTCCTCCCACAGAAAGGATCTGAGAAAATGAAGGGCTTTTTAGCCCCCACTCTAACAAAAGGATCGGCCGTCTCATTACCCTTTATGCCCACATGGCCAGGCACCCATTTAAGAGTAACTTTTTTACTCTAGTTTCACTACTTTGAAGCAGTCTAGCCTTGATTCAAAAGTGAATGATTTATAACCAGGCAGCCATTTTGGGTGTAATACCCCATGTTTTACTATAGAGCTGATACCTGGCCTAAATAGATCTGGTCACCTTTTTTAAAACCAACTGAGTTCAGAGAAGCCCTCGATCAAACATTACTCGAAGACAATTAGCCTCCCCAGATAGCTCCAGCCGGACCCCATCAATTATGGGTAATACTACCTTTAGTTTCTTTCTCTTGGTGAGGGGGCAAGTACAGTTTTGGCTAGGTTGATACTAAGGCCCTGGCCCCGACACCAGTTCCAGGCCAAATCCAGAGCCTTTTGCAACAAAACTTGTTTATTGTTCACTTTAAGTAGAGTTTGACCATAACACAAATGGCACATCATATTTAAGAAAGAATAAGGAAAGACTGCATTCAAGTAAAATTTAATTTACTTTTAAGTGCAATAAAACTCCAACTATCCGAACTCCAACCATCCGAATCGCTTTCAATTCCAGAAAAAAAATGAAGAATTGTTAACGTACTGCGATTTACAAAATAATGATTCTGTCTACTATTGTCCTTCCCTCCGCAAAGCTAGTGTAAGCTCCAGGTGTCAAAGGGATTAATACAGTCAAACAGTTTACTTTGACTGAGATGTTCAGCAAGCAATGGCAATGACATTCATTTATGTGCTCACGCTTAACATGTAAAAGTGTTACCTTTTCATTCAGTTAATTAAAGGCTCTTTTTATTTCAAATACTGTAGTTTTGTTCTCCCAATTTCAACATACAGTAATTAATTATCCTTTTCGGGACTAACATATTCTAAATTTTAATTCATGCTCAGTCATTATTCAAGCATGGGACAATGCGTCTGGCTTTGTATGTCAAGCACTAGCGAGAGGTTTGCTTTACTCATTGTAATTTAGTGAAACAAAGTGAAATATATTTACAAAATAGGGTTATTTAACATTTTCAAGTATACAGTTCAATTCTATAATTTATTCTCTACAATTTTTTATAACCAAATTTCATTTTTGGATAAAGCATATATTCCTAATTCAAAATAGGCTTCCACAATACCTAGTAAACGCGGTCTGGCAACATGATTTTATTATCTCTATTTTCTACTCTTGGCTAGTACCTCCTATCGATAGTCAAAATAGTTCATTTTAAAGCTAATAGATTGTAGTAAATGCCAGTAAAAGAATTATATTAGTCGCGTTAATGCGATGATAGTTCTCAAATGTTAAAGTTAAAAAACGTGTATACGCAACTGTAGTATGTGCGGATAGTTTACTCCAGTTCCAATCCAGTCATTTTTTCGGGGAAAATCCAACTATCCGAATTTTTGATTATTGTAATGGGGTCCGGTCCCAATTGATTCGAATAACTGGAGTTATACTGTACCTTTAGGATTTGAATGTTATGTATTACATTCTTGACTAGGGCTCGCTCTGCTTAGGTAGTAATTTAATGGAAATAATAGAATAGTTATTGTAAGAAAAAGGAGCTATCGAGTATAACATGTATTTTTAATTACTTTTCACATATAAATGTCATGTTAGCAATTGACTTATGGTATTAATATTAGTGTAACGTTCTGCCGTTAAAAAAAAACTGAAGAACAATTTTTATCATAAAAAAAACTTTGGAAGTGTCCAAAATTCACTAAATCTTTTATCAAATAAAAAACTGTGTATTTGTACAAACAAAATTTGAAGTGCTTAAATTTGTCTCTTAATTAATCTTTAATTATTATATTATATTATTCAAACTTTATTTAAATTCATTACTTAACCTTAAAATTATCTAACATATTATTTGCAAACAAACCTGAAATCCATTAAGTTTCCCTGATCCACTCACTTCATAGATAAGTACTGTGTCAACTCTTTCTATATGAATCGTTATGGTTCTTAGAGGTGGGCTAAGTTATTACTTCTCTGTATTCGAATACAACGAATACGGCTACACGAAAGTACTGATTATAAATACTGGATCCAGCTACTTTGATTACTATTTATTATTCCCGTACTGAAATACGTACTGTATTTGCTGAACAAACCATTACTTTTGTAAACCATTACTTGAGCGAAGTGACACTTTTAATAAGTAATAATTCATAGTATTCATAAAATACGTTTAAATTCAAATATACTGTAAATAGCTGCAATGTTATTTCGAATGTTACTGGGTGCTATAAGGACACATTTTTGTGGTAATTTATGTAATAAAATAATGTTCATAAAAAAGAAACACAAATTTTATTAATAATAGGCCCTACTAAAAAAATCCGTAGTTTATATGATTATAACAATAATAAAGCACTGGTTAAATTTAAATTACCCTCAGCAAAAAAAAATTAGACCATTAACTCATCCTCACACATGTGGTGCTTGTATCTTGGATCTAGATAAGTGCAAATTGAAAAGATTTGCTTTTTTCTAGATTGGGAAACCTTTTGGCAATTCCTTCTAAATTGACTAAACCATGTGTCACATCTTTAAATAATTTCTCTATTGTTGTATTCTTGTTAGAGGTATGACCTTGCTTGCTGATACATAGTTTTCAGAACCAACTTCTTTTGTTATTTCTGCACAAGGTGACAGCACATGCACAGCTGCTTGCATATTTCCTACTCTTCAGGTGTTAATGTAGATATATCAGTATCTGATAAAGCTAAAGCATGCTTTAATATAACTAAAGTTTTTACTCACTCATATTCCAAATATCTTACAAGAGAAATATTCATTCAAATTACATGGAACACAAAACATAATTTTATGATATAGAACATACGACTTAAGATTTTATGAAAAATGAGACGCAATTTAATTTAGAAAATATGAAAAAAATTTAATTTAAGAGCAGACTGGAAAATTACTATATTTTGTTATTATTAAAATTTACAATAGATTGTTCAAAAAGTACAAGATGTACCTAGGTTTTTACTTATTCTTTTTATACTAGCATGTCACAAGAAGTTCTGTAAACGTATTATCCCACACGCTGCACATGTTCACATATCTTTATCCGATGAATCCTTCTGAACCACTCGATGAAATTCGACGACTAAGCGTACATACTTAGTATGTTAGTTAAAGTTAACTTTGTGACATAACTTTTCACTCTCACTTACAAATAATTCATTATTTGTAATAAAACTCACAGAATGCACACTTCTGCTCAACTCATTTCTACGCCATATTGTCTAGCTAGTGAACACGTACTCACGTACACTGCCTTAGGAAATCTTCATCGCCGCTCAACAGCGTTGCCATCAATATTAAGTCTGTTCTTTATTTCACTATAGACATCTGTGTTATTTTTGATCATGGGATATAGTTCTTTTTTGTAAATTTTTTTTTATATTATAACTGTTCATTATGTGATTTTAATATATATTGTTTTAGACTTTATTTTAATACGCACTGTTCTTTTTACCAATGTTTCAATTTTCACAGAAGTATATAACGCAATTTATTTACCTATGTATTTTCTTATTTATTAAAATTTAAGTCTGCTTTTAGTTTTATATATTACAGCCTGCATTTTTATCTTAACATATTTAAGTTATTAAAATTTACTTGTTTTGCGTCTTTGATTTATTTATATATATATAAATATAATTCACTACATATTGATTACTAGATCTTGCGTCTCTTATCTTACTAGACCCTTCATTCTTTATTATATGAATTTACTTGTCCCATCATACTTCTCTATCACATGGATTGCATGTGTCACACAAGAGTAAATTTTGTGTTATTTTATTTGTGAGTAATTAGTGCAGTGACCTTACATCTGCTGAAACAAATGTATTAAATTGAAAACACTTTGGGTGCTACGCTCACAAGTTAAATTCTCTTGTTTCTTTGGAAGATACAATAAAAAAAGTTAAAACTATTGTCACCTTTTTTAAAAGAAGCAACACTGCTGTGTATAAACTTGTTAAATATCAAGAGCAGATAGTTGTCAAACAGCCAAAAAAACTATTGCAAGATGTTGTGACGTGATGGAACTCCACTTATTTTATGTTGATGAGGTTTATTCTGTTATAAAATGCTGTAAATCATGATGTCTTGAATTTCATTGGTTCCCACAATTGTCCATGTAGCGAGTACTTTTGCAGTAACAAAACACACCCCGGAAAATCAAATTAAAGTAAAATGTTTTGTGTAAAATGCGATATGCATAATTATTAGATATGACGCATGTGGGATTACATGGCGGGAAAAAATGCTTGCCACGTATGGTGCAATGTTTTGCAACAGGCTTTGCACTATGACGTAGGTTGGCGGGACAAAGCAATGTAGTCACAGATGGAGTCATATTGCATAGATGAATTATATGTGAAGGATTGACAGATGTTTTCAAGGTAAACAAAGTAAATTTTTTGAAGTTAAGTGTTTGTTTTTTTTATTTTAAGGTAAAGTAGTTTGAACAAAGAAGTTTTTTTTAGTGAAATTAAATAATAGAGTGAGAGTTAAGCAAAGGATAATTCACATATAATCTTTTTATTAAATTGAACAATTTTTTTTTATTTTGAATTTTTCTCGACTCATCATTTCTTTTAACAAGTATATTAACAAATTATATATATTTTTTTATAACGCTTAACGTTATACTTGTTATTAATAAAAACCACAATACCGGTAACAATTAAATAAATTTAAAACCACAGTTAAACAACAATAATAAAACACTTGAAATAAACCATGAATAAAAATGGTACTTTTTAACTTGACTTGTTACGTTCTTGTTGTTACTAGTAAGGCCAACTTCCCAAATGAATTTATTTATTTCATGTCATGGTTACATTTCATTCCCTCCCACCCTTACTGAACTAGTGAACTTTGGACTTATAAATTTGGCGCCACTCGATTTCGGTCCTTTCTTTATTATTATTGTCTAAATCGTTACATTTTAAGTCGTTATATCCCATTTCATTCCGATTCCACCGCTACCGGGCTACTGGGCATGCGCTATCAGTACTGGACTCACATTGTGGATTCGAAAAACATACACTGCAAAAACAAAGTAATAAAGAAAGTAGCTGAGAAGCCGAACTACGGAAGTAGCCGTAACCGTTACTTCGAGCTGTTAGTAGCGATTAGTTTGTGTTTCTGCTAAGTAATGAATACAAAATACCGATTACATTACTTTCGACCCACCTCTAGTGGTTCATTCAAGACATTCCTATAACGCAATCACCCGCAACTTGGAACGTTTCAATTCTAACCTACAGCTTCTCGCGCCATTTTTACCTCGTGGTGAAATCACTAAATACTAGATTATGCTTTTACAAAAAAACTTTACTTACAGTAGAACTTCAATTATCGGGACTCCAATTATCCGGATCGCCAATTAACCGGATCAGATTTGAATAAGAACATGGTCAAACGGATGCGAGACTTGGCGGCGCGGAATCGATTTAAGGTAGCAAAACAGCTGACTCTACCTGGTATATTAAAAAAATAATGCATTTTACAGTGATTTAGTATTGTTTGTAAATATTACTTAATGTAAACATTGTCATTGATATTGTTTTTTCATAATAAATACCGTAAATGTTCTCTATTGTGTTTTGTTTACGGTTTTCTCCTAAAAACGGCCTTTTTTCGAGAAAAATCCAATTATCCGGATTTTTGATTATCCGGATCGGGTCCGGTCCCAATTAATCCGGATAATTGGAGTTCTACTGTATGTCTAAAGTTAAATTTCAGGGATGAGTTCGTTACTACACTGGTGCTTGCTTCTTGGAAACACGGTCAAATGAATTCAAAAATACATGATGATTAATTAAGATTTAATTATGCATTTATTATTAATGTTACCTGATTTAAAATAAATATCACAAAGCATGAGAGCATATCTCTATCAGATATTTTAAATTGTTTACTGCTCTTGACTTTAAACTAGACAAAGACATAAAAATACAGTTATTAAAAAGAACACAAGGTGCAGACAAAAAACTTATTAATATTATATTTTTTAAAGTTTCACTAATACTTGCAAAACACTGTCTTTTACACTTGAAACTTAATTCTTCCTACACAGTTCTTCGCATCAATGACCACGTTGCTCCAAAGTTATTCATTCACTGTTTCATTACCAATCTTTGTCTGCTTTTACTGAGTTTATATAATTAAAATGAAAAGTGCAAAAACATACGACTATTTTTTTTTATTGTTAATACTGTCTGCTTTTAACGAACTATAAGCTAATATGCCTTTTTATTTTATTATTAAAAAATTTCCTTTTTAAAGATTTTTGATTGTTTTTATTTTGTTAAACCTCCTTGTCCTAAAATAACAATTTAAATGCCTCTTCTATTTTCAATTATTATACATTACTATTTGCCTCCGAGAATCTGCATATGTGACATTAGATAATAAATTTACAAAAATGGAATTCAGTTGGATCTTTTTGTTATAGGGTAAAACTTTTCGGTTGCTTTTGTTTAGGCCTACATTTAAGTATTATAAGCCCATTTGCTTTAAGTAATTTGCCGCCCCCTCCCCTCACAACTCAACCCTACCAGTATAACTTTAAATCTCGAGCAAGGAAACAAGCTGTGATTTTACACATAATGTGTGAACTGATGGCTGTCATGTGGTCTTGACCCTAATAAAACATTTACTCCTGATTAATTGTCCTTGGTAGCTATTTCTTAGTTTATACTTTTCCGTATTTTCTTTTACGTATTCAGTGAATAATAAATATACTACCTACACAAAATATAATTTTTGATTATTCTCTAACAGCTCTAAATACATTTTTTTTTTCACTTGAAACAATTTTTTCTCTTATTAAATCACACGATAAATTAGATATGAATGAATAAAAGGCATTCATAACTACACCTAAGTTTGTACTTCATTTCAACTTTTTGTGTAACTGTACAACTGTTGCTAAGCGAGTGCATGAGTAAATTGTATATGAGTCAAATTAGTTATATCTTGATAAGCTTTATAAGTTTCAAACCAGAGCTCAAGTCTGTCCATATCCTCCTTACTTAACTGTTCACTTAATGAAAAAAAATCTTGAAACAGAAATAATAACAAAGAAAAGTTAATGAACATATTTGTTTATTAATTATTTAACTGCGACATCAGGCCCAGATTACCCATAAGGCCCACCTAGACCATGGCCCAGGGTGCAGATTGCCGGGGAAAATGAAAAACTGTGTTCTTCTAGTCGAGCGTGAGTAGCAAGCATCCAGGTTGCACTGACCTTGAAAGAGAGAGGTGGTGTTGAGGAGAATTAGCCGGGCGGCGGATGACTCACGTCACTGTCATCACTTCTCCTCCCCCCGCCTCACACCCCTAGTTACATTTATAGTAGTGTGTTTTATTTTTCAACATGCTTTCTTGTTAGTCAATATCTGCTTATTACAAATTACAAGTATTGGCTTTTCATACATTTTGACATTTCAATCGCTGTTATTGCGTGATTGATATTTATTTTTTCTTAGAAAATAGTTGTTGTTGTTGTTGTTATCAAATGGCTCCAGTTGGCTCACGCCATCTTCTGTCGTGCTTCCCAGTACAGTCCAGGCCAATCCTTTCTCCTCTGCTTGTCCATGTCCAGCTTCCTGCAAACCAATAGGTGGTCCTTGTCCACAATGGAATTTGGGCATTCAAATAATGTGCATTTATCCTGGTTTAGTATTTTTATTCTTTTTAGATGTTCAGCCAAGCAATCGTGTCCGGTTGCAAGACGAAACAGTGCAACTGATTCTCCTCTCTGTAGGTCTTTGACTTCTTCGTACAGGTTAATTATGTCTTTATACGGCTTGTCCTTTATATCCTCCTTGACTCTGCTGGTAGATTCCGTTTGTGATTTACTTTTGATAGTGTTGATCCTTGATTTAAGTGTGGGCACTCTTCTTGGCTTCTGCACTATGTGGGTTCCCCGTCTGGCCAACTCGTCCGCCAGCTCGTTGCCCTTTATGCCTCTATGTGATGGAATCCACTGCATTACTATTTCCTTGGTAAGATTTTTTACCACCTTGTACTTGCTCTGGATGGAATCAATTAAAGAGCTTGTGTGTGTGTCATTGTTAGCGATTGCTTGCAATGCAGACTTGGAATCAACCAGGATCACTGTGTAGTTCTTCAGCCAAGGTCTCATTATCATTTGTCTAAGTGCTTCATTGATTGCAAACAACTCTGCCTCAAATGCTGTATCGGCTGAACTTAATGCAAAATAGTGAGAGAAATGCTCACAATGTATTCCTGCTCCCGTTTCTCCCTCAAATCTGGATCCATCTGTGTATATTCGCAACCACTGATCTGATGGGTACCAAGTGTTGATTGTCTCCAAGGATATTTGGGTGACCCTGGCTGGGCTGTCATTAGCTTTGTTTACTGGTTCTGTGAGTTGTGTGCGGATCTTGTATCTTATGTAGTCTAGTGGATTCTTCAACTGTGCTGGTTGTTCAACCGCTGAATTGTCTGGTCTCCAATCAAGCACAAGGCGTTTGAAGCTCGTTTGTGTCTTTAGCGTCTGCTCCACTAGTGGTTCCACAATCCAGGGGTTATTATATTTTCTGTGTAGAATGTTTTCGTAAGTTATGATTGCTTGGCATTTGTATTCATCAGACAGTGGTTTGGTGTTTGTGATAGCATGAAGAGCTGAAATTGGTGTAGATTTTACTGCTCCCGTTACTATTCGTAGGCAGTTGTTCTGGCTTGTTTCAAGTTTCCTCATAGTATCATTGCCAGCTGAGACAAGGACCTCTCCACCATATAAGAAATTTGGTCTGATATATGTCTTGTAGGTTTGGTTAAGCAAGTCCAGTGTTCCTCCCCACTTTTTTCCTGCAAGTCTTTTCAATATATTACTCTTGGAAGAGATTTTTGATGTAATGTAATTTGTATGTTCTTTTAGGTTTAGTTTCTTGTCCAGGATGACCCCCAAGTACTTGTTATCCCCACTCTGCCGAATTGCCGTGTCCTTCAGCTGAAGTTGTATTTCCTGTGTCTTTGTTTTTAATGAAAATAGTTGGTAATTTGTCTTTTGATTGTTAATTTTTATGTTGTTATTATCGCTCCACTCTGCCACTGCCCCCAGTGCTGCATTCATCTTACCACTCATTGAGTCAAAAATTTTCTTATTCTTGTTGTTGCTTGCCGTCCATATCAGTATGTCATCTGCATACATTGCACAATTAAGTTTATCTTGAGGTGAGGCTTTTGGTAGGTCGTTTATATATATATTGAACAACAATGAGCTGAGAATAGCTCCCTGTGGTAGGCCTACTTGTGTTTGTTTGAATGTAGATGTTGCTGTTTTCCATCTAGTGCATATCCACCTTTGGCTTAGGAATTGTTTGAGCCAACGCAGCATGTTACCTCCTATGCGTAGATCTTTAATCTTTTTTAATAGTTGAGATCTCCATACTGTGTCAAAGGCACCTTTTAGATCAATGAAGACGGCTAATACTGATTCTCCTCTGTTGAATGAGTCCCTAACACTCTGTGTAAATCTCAACACTTGGTTTATGGGTGTGCAGTGTGGCCTGAATCCTGCTTGACTATTCGATATCAGGTTGTTGTTTTCCAGATAACATTGTAACCTTGCAGCAACCATTCTTTCCATTGTTTTTGCAATCACAGATGTCAAGGAGATTGGTCTGTAATCGATCAACTTTGTCCCCCTCTTAGAAAATAGTTATAATGTATTCAAAAGGGCTAAAAATAAAACTGTGTTAATAGTTCAAATAGCCCCCAGAGAAGCTCTAAAACAATTGTTTTACAGTTAATATGCAACAAAAATTCCACACCCCCCAAGACCCCAGAAGGGGGCTTAATTTAGAAATTTGGCCTAGGGCGTAAAAAAGCTGCTGATCCGGGCCTATGTGAGATACCTTCAAATACTTGTCTGAATAGTTTCTTCAAAATACATAATTGATCATTGTTACCATCATGTGTGTTAACGTCAGATAAAAAATATTTAGACACTGTACTTGGATATTTTCATTTTATAGACGTAATGGGGCGTTTTTTTCCAAATCATGTGATTTCCATGTCTGCGAAACATTGTGTTTTTCTCATTTCACTTATTTAATATAATATAAAAAACTTTCTTTAATTTAAAAATTTTGTTGAATTGAATTTTTAATATTTCTAATAAAGCAATAAAAACCTTTATCTAATACACTTATTTTCTGCTTAGGCTAAACAAGTACCAAATAGAATCCTTACCAGAAGAGACGAACTTCTTTTTGCCCGCATTAAGGAATCTACAAAGAATATAGATGGATATAATCAATCCTTTGCACCGATGATTGATGTGAATGATTACAACTGAAAAGCAGAACCAGAGACAAGCAATGTTCCCTTTGAGTAGAACTTGCTTATACTGTCTTTACTTGGCGTTTTATGATACAAATTATACTTGGATATGAAATTATCTCCGACATTATTCATATTAAATTAAATAATTATTTTTGTAAGCGAAGAAACTTTCTTGTCATTGCCTGAATATACTGTGCCTCTCATGTAAATAAAATCAAAATTCTTGTCAACATTTGTTTAATTTAAACTAAAATAAGATTGTCATTTAAAGTACCTTTTCTTTTTCGATTTAGTCTAGAGGTTACGTTCTTGCTTGGAAAGCTAGAAATATTGGTTACTTCTTTTAAAGCAATGATTGTAAAGATGGTTTCATTTGTCAGAATACAATATATTGTTCTCAAAATGTATTTAGCAAATTGTATTTATAGATTGATTAGATTACAATAACTATGTTCATATTATTTCACACAGTGTAATAACCGATAATAAAATAAATAAAAAATATTTACATTATTTTTTATATAAATGAAGTATGTAAAAATGTATATAATAAATTATTATTGATTTGTTTACTAGTTTTCTTTACTGTATTTAAAAATATGTCTTACACATCAATATGTATTTCATCTGAAGTCTACATTTTTTTCCACATCATAAAAGGTTTCATTGTTTTAATTATTTGACTATGACAGTTGTTACAGAAATTAAATAAAAAAACAGTTTTACCTATTATGTTTTACTATAGCTGTTAATAATTGCTATAATTTTACCACACAAAACTCTCAGTTTTGTAGTCACTTATTCCATTGTTGTCACATTACTTACAGCAAAGCGTACTACTTATGGCCATGTACAAGTGGGAGAAAATGCTCATAATTCTGATAGTTCTACCAGATTTTAAAAAATAAGCTGTTTTCGATTTGTCATGAAATTTAAAAAACAAATTATTTTCATAACTATTTTGTAAAATTATTATTTTATTTTTGTAACATTAGGTTGAAAAATGTATATGACCGCCATTTTGAAAAGGGAAGAGGCAATGGCATGAAACTTTTTTTCAACGTAGGACCTAGGAAGGGTAACATTCAACCAAAATTATGTTTAAATTCATTTAGCAGTTTTCTTAATATTAATTTTTAAGTAAAAATTACGTACAGACAGACGCACATTAAATGAAACAAAATATACCAATCGTCATATAACTTTTTAAGTTTTTTTCCCCCAAAGTCGTAGAGTTAGGAAACATCCTGTATAAGCGGCTATGTCCAGACTGACTAACTGACACAGTATCAATGAATAGCAAAAAAGAGAGACCACAGAGAGACCCTATCTATTCAAGTGTCTCTGTCTTAATCAATCATCATTTTGGTGAAAATATCAGAGTACCAGTATACAATAATCTGTTTGCTTTGGCTTCGCCATGAGTCACCACTGGGGTTGGTGAGGGAATTGAGCGGAGGCGGACCCCCTAATACATGGACAGTGAGTGCACCAATTTCATATTCAAATTATACCTCTGGATTACTGAGGCTCTCAGATTATTATACAAAAATCATTTTTAAAACAATTAAATACACAATAAAATAGATTTTGGCAAAAAGATTAAAAAAATATTGTTTTAATTAGATAGTTTGCAAAAGCACAGCATCTAAAAAATTACAAAATTTAAAAATAAACTATAAAATGTAAAGTTGTTGAACCGAACCCAACAATTATAATAGTTGTAATTTTTAAACAATTATTAAAGTTTCCCAAATTCAGACTATTAGAAGTTTATATAATCAATAAACATTAAATTTAATTTAATACACATCAACTCAAAAGATCTTTGTTGGTATAGTTCATAATGCCAACTAGCAATTTAAGAAAAAACTCAATAACCAAAAAACGCTCCTGGTTTGTTCTGGAAAGCAAGATAAAAAATGATATAAGCCGACAAGATGGAACTATTGGAAGGATAAGAAGTTTAGAAAAAGATTGCATTCTTACATTTATAATCATTTCCATATCAACATCCCACTAATTATTGTTAATGTGTGGTTAACACAACCAAAATCTGTTATCAGGGATTCCATTGTAACGGGTGGACACTTTAATTGTAAATTACAAACAAAAAGAATGATTGAATCTGAAATATTAAACTAACTCTAAAAAGAACTCATCATTCTTCATTATATTTGATAGTAAAAATTGCTTTGTTGGTTAGCTTAAAATATAGAAAAAAGGAGCGTAACGGGTGTTACTGAAAATGGAAAGTAAAGTTGAACCTCATGTAAATGATCTTAAGACTCTGTGAATTTTAAAACTGTAAAATTATGAAAAAAATAGAAGTTATACCCTAGAAAATGTATGCAATTGAATTGTAATTAAAATTGTTATTGGTATTCAATTTGTTTAAACATAAAATCATGCATAATGGGTTAACGGATGTTGAAAAATCATTAATATGTAACGGATGTTACGCAGTTGCTAAAATTAATATTTTTAATGTATATTATATATAGTAATAATTTTTAAAATAATAACAAGACGTATAATTGAGGTTTCTTTAATCACACTAAGAAATAAAAACTTTTAATTTATAAAAACAATGTATATTTAACTGATATATATTTAATACATTATATAGTTCTAATTCAATACTTTTTATACAATATCTTAGGGCCTATTATGAATTAGTTAGACTTATTAAAGATCAGTCTTATATAATATTCCTATTAAGAATTAATAGAGTACCTACAACTTGAAATAAAAAACAAAATAATCTGTAAACCAAATCCTAGAATGAACAGTTTGGACTTCATAAGTTCATTCATTTTTCAAAAACATCAACTGCTAGTGGAAACTTGTAAAGAATTGTAAAAAGTCCTTTAGGCTTCACTGTAGGTTGTTGTAATTTGGCAACAATATTGTTAAATTTAACATCAGTAATATCATTGTTGTCAACAATGAATACAGTTTTCAAACAACCATGTGACTTTAAAAACATAACTGATACAAACCCTTCCTATCAACAGCACTTTGGCAAATTACCTCGTATCGATAAATTTTTCCTCATTTCACCTTTTGACCGCAAGATTGTTGACTTGGAACATTTACTAAGACAAATAGTCTAGAATAAATTTTACTGCTATCAACAGATTCACTTGGCAGAATGTCCTCAATTTCAGACTTGTCCTCAGAGTAAAAAACATCTTCATTGTGCAGATGTGTCTTGAAGCTGGGAATTATCAAATCTCCCTAAAAACCTTCTTCAGGTGATTCATTTTCTTAAAATATTGTTATTTTTTCCATTAAAGACTGAGATGTTTTATTTATAAGTATGTTTGTGGAATCATACAGCTTGAAGTAGTGACACGCTTGAATGCCAGGAATCTTGACAACACTATCCCGAAATTATCTGAGATATCGATGATAATTGTGCTTTCTTCTTTTTCTCACTACATTTTTACTCTGCTTAGGATCCTTTCACGTTGTTCTTCTTTTATTGTATTGTTCTCTTCTATTTTCTTTTATTATCTCGCTCTTTTTTTATCTTTGTTGATCAATGTTACAAAAACTGTACATTTTTAATGAGTCCAAATATTTACTGGTTACTTTTTACTTCTTTTCCGGTAGATTTTTACAGAAGGGAAACATATTTTGTGAATTATTCATGATCTCTTTTTTTTTTTATTCATGATAACAGAATAAATAATTTCATCTTCGTGTAATACCTTTGCTGCGTCTTTCTTTTAGGCTTTTCTTCCAGTGCCATATCTATCATTGTAATATAAAAATGCCATATTTTTCATGTTTCATATTTTTTCCATGTTTCATATTGATCAATTTGTATATTTTCCTTAGTGTGTTCGTGGAGATTAAAATGTTTGCATTGTTCACATTCGTCATTACCAAGCTTTACAAATAAAATATTTAACTTGGATAGTTATACTTAAATTTAACTTAAAATTAGGAAGTTTGTTAATAAAATCTGTATAAAGTTGAATGATGGTCAGGTCACTAGGTAAGATATCTAGAGCATGAGCACGCCTGTAGTGAGATATTGATGGCTCAAAGACTCTATATGTTTTACAATAACATAATAGTCAACTTTATTTACTGGAATGTGCCCAGTCCTTTTATGAGGATTTGGTGAAATGTTTGAAGTTTGTTTTGAGAGTCCATGTAGAATTTTATTATTATTTTTTTCATATCCTAATGTAGCTAAGAAAAAGTTTTGGAAACATGCAAAGAAGTCTCATCCTTATTTTTGAGAAATTATTCATTCGTAAAAGAACATCTTAAGTCTGGACTAGATGTTCTTCTGTCTACAGGCCATTTGCTAACGCAACTCAAAAGTCAAAACAAAATGTATTTCTTCTGAGGTGTAGGATATCCCAGTATTTTTTGTATGTTTATTTTTTACAGTTCAAACTAATTACAGAAGAACATTTAATTTTACAGCTATCTGAGCGAGATTGTTTAGTTATGTTTCTCTATTACCATTCTTCTCTTAAAATTATTTCTTTTAGTTACCGATTTCTTTTTTTTTTCTTGGGGTTTCGGCCCTTGTAGGACCATTTTCAGTTTAAAATTGGACTGCATTAAGTGTCCATCTTTAGACATTTCAAGTATTAGGCCTACTTCATTTAAATTTTTGTCAATCGCTACCAGAATTTCCGTTCCTAAAACCAATTGATTAGGGTTTTCATTATAAAAACCAAGTTGTTGAATGCTATTGTTGTAATAATTGTGATCCTCTGAAACAGTGTTTTGCCACATTATAGGATAGTTATTAAAAAAATACTGTTACAAAAGTGCTGCCAAAATACTATTGCATAAAGGTATTAACTGATATATTACTAATGTAAAAAGGTTGTGGCAGCGATTTCCTAAGGCCGAAGGAGGTGAAGGTCGTATCTGCTGCAGATACTACTATAATAATAAAAGCCAATAATAAAAAGGCAAATTACTAATGAAAATAATATATTACCTTAAATTTTGGCATTAATAGTTAGAGTAGTCTTCCAGCTATCTTCTGTAGCAACTTCACCCAATCACTAGATCAGCTGTTTGTTGTGACGGGTCCCACCTCGCTCGGTCCGGCTCCTTGAAGCAGCGTCCTCCCTGGTCGGGCTGTGCCTCCTGCTCTTCTCGCGAGCGTACGTGCGATGTCAGGATGGTGGTGGTGGAATTAGGTTCTTCAATGAATCAGTAAACTTGTAAAAGTTTCAATACGTTTATTGATTTCTACAAACATTCTCTGTCGGTCCTGTACTAACCAACTAACCTAACGCCATGAGGCAAAAGCAAGACCCCCCCCCCCCCTTATTAATCGAGTCTATACGCGGACACACTCACTCCCAGACTAACTCTATCTATGTATCTCATGATACTTCCATCCAGTGCCCCCCCCCCCTTGTTTGATTGTTTGACTATGAACTAATTTCTCAGCAAATGTACCTTCTAGCCAATAATATACTATGTCCGATATTAGTGGACCCTTTATTATTAATCATTATTACGAGGTGAAGGGTACCTATCACATCACCCCTTTCCGCCACCAGAGTCGGCCCCTTCGACTCTTATACCACTCTTGTTTTCAACTCCTTGCTACCTTTAATTACCAAGTTGTTGCTCACATAAACCACCCTGACTTTCTTGGGGTTGGTCGAGTCTTTGATCACTTACTTCACACCAATTTTTTTCCACTTTTTTTTACTTTCAAACAACATCATGGTTCTCCATGACGGTCGGAAAGCTTCTCTGGTGAGTGTTGGGTGAAAGAAATACTCCCTACCCCTCAACTCGCATTGTCAAGAAAAATTTTAAAAAAACAAAAAAGCTATCAAATATTGGCTATCCTTATTATCAAAATGTAAGTACCTTAACCTTAACTTAACTTATAACATATTGAATTATATTATATTTTATCTTTATTTTTACACCTCAGGCTTGCTTTAAGCTGGAATGCCTGTTATACAGGATCTTAGAAAATGAATGCCGGTATTTGAATCTTGAGGTGGTTTTGATCTTTAAATTAACATTAATGTTGAGAATTTTGTACACATGAGTGAAAACAATTCTTTATCAGCTAAATTAGTGATTTACTAGACCTAAATAGAGCCCTCCCCTGATAACATTTCTTCCCTCATATCCTGGATAACAGAATCACTGTTGTGATAGCAACAATGATCCTTTTTTCTCTCTGTTTCGGATTTTCTCACCATAAACAATGTTTTCAATGTATGTGCTGTAAAATTAGTTCATTGGAGGGAAATAAAGGTTTCTAGTTGGCCAGGAAATAGAGTCACTTCTATCAATCTAACTATTCGGAAAACAAGCATTAATATTTTTATTCAAATTTGTTTTTTAATGCCATGGACTTGTTTTTATTCACTCTTTCTACCATGGACTCAAGTAGCTCAAGCATATCAATCGCCAATAACTCAGTTGCCCAATAAGCGACTGCATACATTCAATCTAGGGAAGTTTTGACGGTTAACAGGGATTGATTTTTCTCTGCCACTATTCCTTTCGACTCTCATGTCGGCTGAGAGCTGACAGCGGCCATTTCCCATTTCCAAGCATGTCGGCTGTTGGCTGACATCGGTTTTTTCTGATACTATCCATGACTTTGCATGGAATTACCATTTAAAGTGATTTATTTTGATCAAATCAATAATTATACTCAGTATATTCTGTGCATCAATGATACAAAAATCTATGAAAATACTTTCTTATTTAATATTCTGTGAACGATGTTGTATCATGAGATGTTCGACTCTTGTCTATTGCCGCAATAGCAATTACGTCATAGTTATAGCGATGCCGCTGTTTACTGTTTTGAGGTTACTTTGAATTTTGTTTGTGCTTTTATGTGTAATTTGAAAGTGAATATTAGTGGAAATAGTTTAGTAAATGACAAAGTTATTGATCAGTATTGAGGAATCTTTAGACGACGATCTCGATCTGTATATATTCAGTGACGAAGAGAAGGAATACGAATCCGTTCAACAGTTAGGCTGGATTGGTACAAGTGGTACCAAGAATATAAACATGAAAATACAGTTGTAAGGGTAAATTATGATCCATATTTAAATAATAATGTTGAGAAATGAGATTTATGTAGGCCCTCAACGTGAAAAGAGTACACTATGCCTACACCTACACTGGACCTATAGTCCTAGGCCTACATCTGGATCTAGACGTAGACATACACTTGAACCTATTAGGCCTAGAAAAACAACTTTATAAAACAACTAAACCTACAAATAAAAGTAAAAAAAAAAACAACCTAAAAGCAACAAAAACATTTAGGCCTAAGCCTACTAAAATCTGCAAAACTTGTTCTAGGAAGCCGTACTTCATCCGAGAGAGTGTTTCGAGTTATATCACTCTCTGAAGGATTATAAAAAATTTTATTGTATTTTTGGTGTTTTTATTAGCTTTTAGTATTGTACTAAAAGAAAAAAGTGGTCCAAAAGTAAGAAATAATTTTTTTCATCATTAGTAGAATTGCTGTACAAAACGACCTGTCACATCAGGACCCTCCCATAATCGGACGCATCTCTAAACAAATTTTCGTATTTTGTTGTGTGGCGGATGGGGTGGAAAAGTGAAAGTTGCAGCTAGAATAATGTTTGCGCGCCTCATTAGTCTATTTTTAGCGGGCTGTGACCTTGAAACGGTCAATGACTCTTTCCCCGAAAATCAAAACTTTTCAAAAACTGATGTTGCCATTAGTGTTCCTTTACGGTACTGTAAGTAAAACTTCATTTATATTTTACTGTACCGAACTGTAGGCCTGCCGGTAATTTTTTTAAAGGTAGTGTGTTTATAAGTACAGTACTGTACCTACATACTTTAGATATTTAATTACTGTACTGCAATAATTCAAACTAGTGGACCCGG
>JAGFPH010000714.1:71040-90161 GCA_018207615.1 Philaenus spumarius
TTGAGGGCCACTGGGGCGTATCCCTGAGGACCGATGTAAATTATAATCGGATTCTGCTCATCTACAGGACACTACCTTTCTAACGGTATGCGCGAATTTCTCCTACGATGCATACAAGCTGAGAAAAAAAGACGACATGTTTTGTGTTTGCCTATTAATATATAGATTGTGTTTTTACAATGTAAACTGTTTTTTTTTTATTGTTTACATTTAATTACCAATAATAGTCTATGGTTGTGTACAGAATGTCAATTTAGCCTATATAGTACATTGTACCGCTTGAAACATCTAAAAATAGTATTCAACAATAATGGCTTTAATATTTTTGGGCCCTTTGACTATTTATAATTATTGGCCCAGCTATATCCGGATTTTTCCATATCCGGATCGGCCGGTCGCCACATTAGTCCGAATATGACAGGTTGTACTGTAGTTACAAGAGTGTACTCCATTACCTGCATACTAAATAAGACCTTGGGCTTCCAATGGGGAGTCCGAAATGAGAGCTGAAATTGTTAATATCTGTGTGATTGGATATTAAAGGACAAAACGTCTTTTCACTAGTGTTGAAGAGGAGGTAAATAGAGCAGATAATGTATTCAGCTGTATTTTGAATACAGTGCTTAGATCATACTTGAGGTAGAATCTGAGTGAATCAGTTAGAATACATAAAAACTGATTAATATATGAGCTGTTCTAAACACTCCCTGCTATAATATATGATAATCATGCAAGTGTTTGGAAGCTTTTTTAACTCTTCTAGATCTTCCTTGGGCAGCATAATTTAGATTTGCTTCAATAACTTCCACTTATTTAGAATTATGGGACATATTTATTCTGTCTGACATGGTGTTTAAGAAATACTTTGCCTGACTCATCAGCCAAGTTGGCATTGACTAACTATTAGATGATTATCTCTGATGAGGGAACATACCAATATGAAGGGTCATATTTGTAGCTACAACTGTGCATAACAATACTATTATGTAGTGCAGAGGTCTTTTAACACTAATTCCCAATTATAAATTAAAAGTTTTCTGCTTTTCAAAGCAAGTCTAACTGCTTACCAAATAGTGCCATTTATTTGCTCTATCTGATCATTGCCTTAAAGATTGTAAAGTATTGTTCTGCTTGCCTTTGTACCTCTTAAACGAAGAACCTTTTTAATTCTTCGGAAATGATGTTCCCTAGTCTGTATGGACATATAAAGGCATTCCGATTACAGTGAACAGGTCACAAATCTTTTCGTTCACAGGCAACTACCGGCAAAAGGAAATTGAGTGTGTTCATCAATTAATTATAGTGAGTAAATATTTACTTCTTCTATATGATTTAAAGGACCAATAAAATCTACAATAAAGTCTTCAATGTCTTCGATTGGGTTTTTTATGTATTGTTGTTAATTTACTTATGTAGTAGTTTGTTTGTCTATATAAGTATATATATGTATTGTGTGTGGCCATGGATTGATAAAATATATTTGATTTGATTTATCACAAAACTGAGGTTTTACTTTGGTGCAAATAGAACTCAATGCAATACCATTCTCAATCCATTCTTCCATTGAATGAGGCAGATTTCGGCTTCTTACCCAGTGAGCTATTCTTGTGATACAGGAGTGATTAAGGGAGAGCGTGTAGGTTGCTTTGGTGCACAATAAGTTAGTGAGAATGAGCATGTTAACTCTAGGTACGACAGAATTTTGAAGAGTGGCTGCCTTAAAATATTAATTTTACCCCTTAATTACTCGATACAAAATCAAAATTTTTGAGTAACATAATGAAGTGATACATGACAATCTTTGGATTTTTAGAATATATTTAAACCCAATTTCTGTATTTCAGACTGTTTCTAATAAAGTGTTTTGCTTATAGCTTTCAGCTAACTTTTAGAACATTCAACAATTCCTCAACTTTAAAGTTTAAGATCATTAAATACAGAGCCTACAAAAAAGGTTACAAGAGAATATTAAAAAAAAAAACACATACAAACACATATTATTTTTCAGCATAACACCTTAAAAAGTTTTTCTCTTCTGCTGTTGGTCTTTCTGTATATTATCTAAAACTTCACTAAAGTAATATTGGTAGACTGCAGTATTAAAAGACTGTTTTCCCAGTAAAACCAGCTCCCTGCATGAGGCATTGAAAATGCCTATGACAACTATGATAAGAGTTAGCAAACCTGCATGGTTTCTATTGCAACGTTATGCATCACAAAAAATGTACGAATTTATTGTATATTATCAAAATTATTGTAAAATGAAACTATTTTTATTTAATTCACATGGGTTCTTGAGTGCTGTGAAAGTACTTACATGAGAATTGCAGGCATCAAATAAGAAACAGTTAGGCATAGCAGCTGATTATAACTTTGTAATGTAACATAATGAAATTAATTACAAATACAATCAATCAGAAATAAATTTTTAATATCAAAATAGCAAACAAATTAAAAACAAAAAATATTGAAATAAAGAATAAATTTGGAGTACTTCTTGTCAGTCAAATGCTAGTTCAAAACATCTATTAATTGTGCATGCACTTCGCCTTTATTAACAACACAAAGTCTCTATTTGTACGCGAATATCCTATTGTAATGTAAATGTTTATGTTCGATGAAAGGTTTAAAATAAATTAATCAATCACCAACTTTTCAAATGTTTTTAAAGTTCACAAATAAAGATTGTTAAAATCACAATGTAGTTGCTTTACACATTACTTATACATTTTCACATTTTTTACGACATTGTTTAGGGCTATGTTAAAACGTCAATCAACGCTGGAGTCTTAGCCCAACAATAGGTACTTTTACCTGGAAAAAATGGGGGAGAGATGAAGGTAAATATATTATTGGTTATATAGTACGAGGCTTGTCCAGAAAGTAAGTACCGTTTTGGGAAAAAACATACAATTTTTTTCAACAAAATTTATTTCTAGAAGAAAGAGGATATCTTAAACTATTTTTTTACATAGTTTCCAAAATATTTTAGACATTTGTCGTAGCGAGGAACCAACTTTTCTATACCCTCTTCATATAAAGATGCCGCCATTGCCGAACACCGTCTTCAGCGTTGTCATCGCTGTCAAAGCAGTGGCGCCCTCCGAAATCCTGCTTCAAGTGTAAAAACAAGTGGAAATCAGAAGGTGCCAGATCAGGGCTGTACGGCGGATGGTCAAATTGTTCCCAACCAAATTCTTGAATAAGGTATTGAGCGGCACCAGCAGAATGGGGACGTGCGTTGTCATGGATCAACACAATGTCTTCACTAAGCATTCCACATCTTTTGTTCTGAATCGCACGCCGAAATTTTCTCAGTGTTTCACAATATCGCTTCGCATTAATTGTTTCCCCTCTGGGTAGAAAATCAACAAGCAGAATACCATTTCTGTCCCAGAACACAGTGCACATGATTTTTCTTGTCGATAAAGTTGTTTTGAACATTTGTTTTTGGGGGATCGTGGGTGTCTCCACTCCATTGACTGTTGTTTGGACTCTGGAGTGACATGACAAACCCAAGTTTCATCCCCTGTAACAATCTTGTTTAAGAATTTGTCTCCTTCATCACTGTAACGGGTGAGAAAAGTCAATGCACTCAAAAGTCGCTTCTTTTTGTGTTCATATGTAAGCATTTTCGGAACCCAACAGGAACACAACTTGCGATAATTCAACCGATTAACCACAATCTCATGCAAAAGAGTTTTTTAAATTTGTGGGAATTCATCAGAAAGCATTCTTATGGTGAAACGTCTGTTTCCACAAATTTTCTCATTCACTTTTTCAAACAATTCATCACTCACAGCTGCGAGCCTCGTCATGAACATTGATTCGCCCATCATTGAATTGCCGAACCCATTTTCTTACCATTCCATCACTGACAACTTTTTCTCCATATACTTCTGTAAGTTGGCAATGAATTTCAGCAGGCTTCATGTCCTTGCGTTCAAAAATCATATTACAGAACGCACTTCACAGTCCAAGGGATCAGAAATTGTTTTAAATATTTTGAGTGCACACTAACTAATGTAAACACAACAAAATTTTGCCGTAATTGCGTCAGATGTTCAATAATGAACCAAGGAGACTAGAGCGCATGCGCCGAATGTCGTCTCTAGCTCTGTGCCGGCGGTAGAACGAAATGGTACTTACTTTCTAGACAAGTCTTGTACATTTCGACATCCTAAAAAACATACTAAGTTTGCGACCCCCACCCCTGTAAAATTATTAAATTCATTTTACAAACTAAAGGCACATGGCCATACACTATGGAGTCAAATTTAAAACTGCTATTTTCACCCACACGTTTTTCAAATATAGAAATATATTGACGTCACATTCCAAACTGGCTTGCCTTCTTATCTGCGTTCTCAGAACTTCATGCACCTGCATCCATTCATTGTTTATCTCTGTCTATATACGTCACCAACTGTGATTCTACTCAACATAATTACGTAGTACAATCAAAATCATACGCATTGGAAATGAATCAAATTATGTTGTCTGTTTTACAGTGTAATTTAAATATTTGAATAAAAAAGTTAATATTATATTTTCTATTCATGAAACTACATACGTTATACTATACTATTAATTTTTTCTAGGTCAGGCTGTTTACTGACTCCTCTTTCAATGGACTAGAGTCTTCATGGATAGTATAACTTATTATTTTTAAAACATGTCTTGTTACTACAATAAAAATAAAACAATTTATTTGAGCTGTAAAATAATTAATATAAACTGTTTAGTTGTCATTATTATTAATACACATTTTTTCCAACTTAGGGCAACTAAACCTAGAGTAAATTGATATATTATGTAAGTTGAGACAGATAATCTTTATTTTATACAATGTACTGTATCTATATACTACGCATTTATACTTTATATAATACTATTTATCCTTTTCCAAAAGTTATTTGTTTGATGCTTCATAGAGTTTTGGATACATTACAACATCAGACAGGACTTTTGCTGCCAACTGTTCCAAATATTTTGTTGAGACCCTAAAACTTATAAAGTTAATTTTGGAAATTCGCTCAACTCATGTCAGCAGTTAAATTGGGTGATTTAAACCCCTTAAAATATCCGAAACACAGAATGGGGCAAGTCACTGCCCTAAACACTGAAAAGGTTGTTGCAGCAGTGATGGCCCCATCATAACTAAATCTAACGTAATAGAGAATAAAATAAATAGTGTAATGTTGTGAAAAAATATTATGGATATTTGAAATGAATTTTAATTTTTTGAAATAGAAGATGAAAAATGCAAAAAATTAAAATTTAACTCTTTACAAAAATATTATATACTCAATACTGTAAGAGAATATGAAATGTGAAACCAAACCATAGCAAAAAGTCTAGTTTTATTTAATTGACTTAATTTGTGGTATATTAAATTCTACAAAAATATAATTTATTATGTTAATCCTTTTATGTGCAAATCCCCTTTTCATTTTTGTGAAAAGAAGAATTGTATTTGATTACCTGTTTACTCAATTCTTTACAATGAATATGTGCTTTCTTCTGTGTCTTGGAGTAATCACTATTCTTTAAACAGTTATTAGATCAAATCTGTGATACGATGCATATTTATTACATGATTATTTCTATTATGAAACACTCTTTACGATTTCTCTTCTTTTATAGATAGATAAAATTACATAACTTTACTTGCCCTTTGATTTATAAAAAAAGAAGGAAAATTTATGTAAAGTGACAAATATAAAATATTGTTAAGATTTTTTTTAACACTAAATACAAATTATAATGCTATGATTAATTGTTTTTGTTTTAAAATAAATTAAAATTTTAAGGTGCTAATAACACAGATATTAAGAAATGAGATAAACTATAATTAGTCTATTCTAGTGAAATGAAGTTATTTCTGTGTAAGCACTTGCATTTCATTGTTTTAATACAATTGTGTTTATATATTTTGTGCGTTTCTCCAGAATCTACCACAGTGCATACAAGAACTAATGATGGCCACTATGTAACTGTACATAGTACATCAAACAAACCAATTCATCACAATGCAACTACTTACAGCTCACCATCACATCACACTGTTAAAACAACTACCGACCGCTCATCATCACATAAACATTCTACTTTTAGAAGTACATCGCATCGCACTTCAACTCATCCAACCCATCACTTTGATAATAAGTATCCTCACAAAACCAATAACTCTGCAAAACGAATGGATCAGAAACCTAACGCTAAATATAGCCATTTTGCTAAACCTCGTGCAAATATATCTTCAGATGAACTTTATGTGGGTAAGTCTTATACCTTTGTATTTTAAAATGTAATGATTTATTTAACTTACTAGACTAAAATTAAAATGTAATTTGCATCAATAATCGTATATTATATTAGTTTATACAAAATTAAGAATTAATACATGATTAATAATAAGTGTATAAATTCGTTATAGTTTATTCGCATTGTAAAGTTTTTGGAAACATTTAATTCATTCATTTTTAACCTCCAACAAACAAAGGGGAGTTATAAGTTTAACGTGTGTGTGTGTGTCTGTCTGTGGCATTGTAGCTCCCAAACGGATGAACCGATTTTGATTTAGTTTTTCTGTTTGAAAGGTGATTTGATTTTCTTAGCTACGATTCAAGAAAATCTATTCAGCCTTTCGGTTTTTTAAAAATGTTTAATTTTGCTGTTATAATTACCTTCATCTTCATCTGAGGAGGATGAAGTTAAATCAATGCATTCCACATTAACTGGCTTATAAACGACTTCACAATTCTTCCTTATTTTACACATTTTTCTGTTATAATTACCTTAATCTTCATCTGAGGATGATGAAGTTAAATCAATGCATTCCACATTAACTGGCTTATAAACGACTTCACAATTCTTCCTTACTTTACACATTTTTCTGTTATAATTACCTTAGTCTTCATCTGAGGATGATGAAGTTAAATCAATGCATAAACGACTTCACAATTCTTCCTTACTTTACACATTTTTCTAAACATTCGTATCTTGATTTTCCTTCGAATACCCTTAGCCGAAACTAATTGGCAATTTTTGCCAGATGAAATATATTCAATTTTTAGCTTGCATGTCTTATGAAGGGCATTAGGTCATCTTTAGAGGATTTAGGTTGAGAAATTTATATCATAACTATTTAAATATTCTTCTCAATTTAAAATATTTGTTTAAACATCTTACTAACTCCTTATTTTATACAAATGTTATTTGTATAGAACAAGAGAAGATCACAGTTTTAGGAACTATCCAACTTTATAAGAAACTTTAGTTAATTATTAACATAAGTTTTATAAACTATATAAATTTCAGGATTAGGGCCTGGCCATAACACAGCACTGCACCTTTCTCCTATCAACGCTCTGCCCCATGCACCTCAATATGTTCTATGTTTTTATATTAACATGGCCTAAACTAAGCACCACATCTAGCATTTGCACACCACCATTGCACCGCACCATGGAATTAGCGGACGTTTTTTGCCTCACACCTCGCTCTCTCAACCCTTTGCCCAGTTCAATTCAATCTGTTTAGTATTTGTTTAGCATCTGTTTAGTAGTGAGTATTTGTGTGTGTAATTTGTACATCACTTTTGTTTATTGAATAACATCATATATAAACATAAATTATTAAGTGAAGTATTTTTAAGAACTCCTTTAAGTTATAAAACTTCTAAAAATCATCACAACACATGATTCTTCTGAAACTGTGGTAGGAGATTGCCACTGAATGTGAATGTACTGTGCACATCAACATCTACAAAACACAAAAATTTCACCTAACCTACAATCTTCAGAGGGCTACACAGAACCTTCACCTACGGCGTACCAGCAATTCACTCCCACCAATTACACCCAGAAGGCCAGAAGTACCCAGAAGAAAATTGAATCTTTACACCATAATTATTTAATTTAAAGTAAAAACAGTAGGTAATTGGTGAATCTCCATAATAGGATACAAAAACCATTAGGTATAATGTCACAATTATAACTTTATTTAAATCGCTACATATGTTTTGCCGTTAGACATCTTAGCCAGAAGATAAGAGTAGTGGTTTTTGTATCCTACTAATTATTTCTTTAAAGAAACTCATGTAATATTCAAATTAATTAAATATTTAATTATTTCTTCTAAAGTTATTTACTTGTTTAAAACATTATTTTATGTTCAATTTAATCACGTTATTAGCCTATATATATAATTTAGCCTATATTTCATAGGCTCATAGGTTCATTAAATTAAAATAAACGCTTTTATTCTCAATTCAATTATTGAAACTTTTATTATTTATAGGCTACATAGGCCTACCATACTGTTTCATCAATCATACTGCAACAGATATGGGTTGGGAATGAAAATTTGTCAAGTTTACCTCCAGTTTTCTGTATTATTAGTCAAACGTAATGGGTTGTACTCTCATACATTCTAAAAATCTTTCTTGATCCCGTATTAAGTTCGAATATAAGTGATAAAATTTGCCATTTTGTTGCTTTTTTTAGTAAGTGGATGTACTCTAACTCTTCTCGGTTTCCGAATTAGATAATTTATAAATTAGAATCTTATTGTAAAAGATCCTCATCTGCAAAATCTAATAAAGAAAACGTGTTGACAGTTCGACAAAAATAAGTCAACTAAGTTTGAAATGGCCATGTTGGTTTCTCGGGCAATGGTGCATGGGTCAGTGAGATACTAGGGTAAGGGATGGTGCTAGGTGTGGTGCGCCATTGTGGACTTGCACTTAGGGGCCCAAACTCAGAGCCTGATCCTGAAATGTCTTATGAATTTGAAGTCTTGAAATTGGCATTTTAATGCCTGTTTAGTATTTGGCTTATATAATTATTATTTATTACAATATTAATAACTTCTAAATAATTTGATAGGTCAATATGAAATAAAAAGCAAATACAAAATAATATTTTTATCTTTTATATATATAATAATGTATAAAAATAAAAAATATCAACAAAATAGGCCTACAGTTTTATAAATGATGTATTTCTGATGTGTATCTAATTACTCTGATTTTTCACGGGGGCTTACTAGCCTAGTTCTCTTTATAATGTTCAGTTTGTAATTTAGTTAACTATAGTAAACATATGATTTTCAGATCCAGATCCATCCTCAGAACTAACAAGTGAATCACCAAGTTATGATATCATGTATGCCAATGAGACAGATAATGAGGCCAATCAGACATATTGGCTAGGACTTGATGATGCCTTTGAAATCTTAACAGAGAAAAAAGTGAGTTTAATATTTAGCTTTTCCTGTCAGTTAAATTAAACCATATTCAGTTCATATTAACAAAAAAATAAATACAGAATCATTTAAACAGTTTGGAAAGATTTAAAAAAATCTGAACTTTTAAACATAATTGAGTAAATTTAATATTTGTTTCTATAAACCAATCGGGAAATTGACTTTCAGCGGATGAGCAGAAGCAATGCTCAGCAGAAAATCGCTCCATGCCCTAGTCATTAACAGGAAGTGTTTATTAAGATAGGTTAAAGCAGTACCAATTCTGCAAGTTAAACAACATTAGGTTATTTTTCAACAAGATACTTCTCGACACTTCTCTCACTTCATTGTGAGTGTGCAACGATCTCTTAACAATCAATTGCCTAACCCTAGCAGCAAAAATGGTTGGCGTTTTGTTGGTCCTACAATATCATCCACGGTTGGCCAACAGTGCGGATTGGCACTATGTCTTACGGTTGGCCAACTCACCCTTCCCCAACGTTGGGCCAACAAACATAATGTATGTTGGCCTAACTGAAATTTCACTATAATTTGCCAACAATTAACCAACTATTCACGAGTAGAGAAATCCAAAATGAAAATTAAAGCCCAATACAATATTTATTGTCTCCTCCTGCCCATATTTATAATTCCATTTTTTATATTTATTGGATCATCCTTATTAAACTATTTCAAGTTAAACTATATATAGGCCTATATATATAAGCTTTTAAAAAATGATGCAACGGATGTACATAAATATTATGCTTTGGGTGGTATGTGATAGGATAAAGAAAATTTACTTAGGCCTATAAACTGTTATTTTTCATTAGAACAACTTTAATTTACTAAAGTAAAGACAGTTTACAAAACATAGTTACAACATTGCAATATTTTGGTAGTTCTTTACTCATTATTTCACTTCTTAATTTTTATAGGCTATTTAACTGAAAAAAGCGCACTTTTACTAAAAGTTGTGCCATTGTCTGGAAGAACTTTATTATACGATTTTATTTACATTTTTCACTTCACAACACTCATCAACTTCAATCACTTCATCAACTCAACTTGTCACATTTTCACTGATCAACACGACATCGTAGGACTATCTCTCCTGAAACAGAAAAAATAACAGATTTTTTTAAACACAGAGGAAACGTGATACATATCAATATACTAAGAAGGAAGACCCTTAGATATATTATAAAGATGGATAAAGATTATTATTAGCTATACATTCTTTTTAATATGGAGGATTAATCAAACCGTATTTAATTTAAATGTGTACGTTCAATTGTGTTTATGATATAACAAGAGTTAAGTTACACTAAAGATCCAGTATCATTTTTATTTATTTATCTACTCCTATAAATTAACATAACCTACAAATTAGAAATACAAATTAATGCTATGAAATCAGCTGTTAATGGAAGTTTAGAGGTGTAAGTAATTAGGGTGAAGTGGGGTAATTGGGATCACGGGGCTATTGGAATCATGACCTATAATTAGCTTAATTTGAAAGATAAAAATATAAAAAACAGTACACTTTAAAATTTGGATATTTTTGTTTCATTTCCTATAATTATTTGTTTAAAAAAAATTATTTATATATTTTTTTATTTTTCAAAAATTTTGTTACATTTATACTTTTCGAGTAAATTTATACTCGGTTTTTCTTTTTATTGCAGATTGGCTTCCAGTGGCAACAAACTTATAAAAACTTCTAAACTGAGATATTTCAATGTGTAGAATTGGCTGCTTATCTTCAAAATTGATTACAATACACCATAAAAAATTTACAGTCATGATTCCAATTGCCCCAGTAAATCAACAGTATGGGGGAATTGGAATCATGGAAACTGGGGTAATTGGGATCGTCTGATCCCATTTACCCCATCATACCAAATTTATTTTTTTCAGGTAGAAGATAGTGTGTTCAACTGTTTTTGATAGTGTGTGTTAAAATTTAAAGGATTAACATTTAGGCCTAAGTGTTTTTGTTTAATATTATTGTACATTTGTGTTCTTTTTCTTCAAAATGGTTAGAAACTATACCAAAAAAAGTAACAAAAAAAAAAACATATGACAGTGAATCATTTTTAAAAGCCATTGATGAGATTTCGGAAGGTTATTCCATTAGAAGTGTGTCTAAAAAATATTCTATTCCATTTTCTACTCTTTTACACGCTAAAAAGGGAACCAGAAAGACAGGTGAAGGATGTGGACGACCCACAGCAATTCCCTTAGAATGTGAAGAAAAATTAGCAAAATGTTTACAGCTAATGGAAAAGTGGGGTTGGGGATTAAGCAGGAAAGAAGTGTTAGAAATAGTAGGAGAATTTGTTAAAAAAAACAATATAAAAACTCCATTCAAAGATAATGTTCCTGGGGAGGATTGGTTTCTGGCCTTTAAAAAAAGACATAGGTTATCTATTAAAAAACCACAATCTTTAGAGTATGCGCGTAAAAAGCCACTGACCCTTTTGTTGTCTTTCAGTATTTTGATTTACTTGCAAAAACTATTGAAAAGCTAGATGTCAAAGACAAACCTAATCAGATTTATAACATTGATGAGACAAGTTTCTGCCTGGATGCATCTAAAACAAAAGTTGTAGGAGAAATAAATAAGCCATCTTCAAGAATTGTAAGTGGTCCAGGAAGAGAAAGCACAACAGTCTTGTTTGGTGCTAATGCTGCAGGAGAAAAGCTGCCACCCCTAATTATTTTTAAAGGAAAAAATATATGGGATACATGGATGGCCTCAAAAGAAGACACCTTTCCAAAAACAACATATGCAGCATCTCAAAATGGTTGGATGGAATCTGATATTTTCAATAACTACTTTGAAAAGAGCTTTATACCAAACTGTGTTCCAGAGAGACCAATTCTACTTATTTATGATGGTCACAGCACACACCTTGGAGAGAACATCGTATCTCTTGCTGTTAAAAATGACATAACAATCCTCAAGCTTCCTCCACACAGCAGCCATCTCCTTCAACCTCTTGACTTAGCTGTCTACAAAAGCCTCAAAGTTAGATGGGATAATAAATTGTCAACCTTCCACAGAAAAAATGTAGGCATTAAAATTCCAAAAAAACATTTTGCCACTTTGGTAGGATCAGTGTGGTCTGAAACCAGTCCAGAAATTATAAAAAAAGGCTTTGAAAAGGGAGGAGGGTTCCCTTTCAACTGCAATGTTGTTGGAGAAGAGAAATTTGATCCTGAAGCTCTTCAACGATATAAAAACAGAGACATACCAAACATAAATTTGCAAGAAGACACAAATGAAAACCCTGGACCGAGTACAAGTAATATCATCACAGAACACAAACTTACAGATGAAAATGACAATACCAATGTGCAAGATTTGCCTCTAGTTTCTGTTGGTTCTAGCAGTCAAACCTCTAACAGTGAAGATCTCAATGTATCATTTGAGGACTTATTATTAAACACCGTCAAACAATGTCCTAATCTTCAAAATAAAAAAAGAAGGAAAATTTCAAAAGGAGCAGAAGTAATCACAGAACCAGAAGGTAATATAATTTTGCAAGAAAAAGATGAAGAGAAGAAGAAGAAGAAAACGACAAAACCGAAAAAAGTACAAATTAGTGAGAAAAGGAAGAAAATTATAAATAAAACTGTAAAGTCGAGCAAAATAAAACAAAAGAAAACCCAGACTAACATAGAAAAAAGCTTCTACTCTGACGATTCTGAAAGTGAATGTATTATTTCAGACAGTGGTGATGATATAGAAACAATGGAAGATTTAGCTATGTGTTTAGAATTGGAAGACAATAGTTTTGAAGAGTTGGACACATCAGAAACACATAAGCCTACAACATATAAAATTGGGAATTGGGTATTAGTGAAATTTGCAGGAAAATCAACAATAAAACATTACGTAGCACAAATAGTTGATTTTGAGGAGGAGGAACCAATTGTAAAATGCACCAGAAAAAAGTGTGAAAGCCATGGTACTGTTTTTATTTGGCCAAAAACTGATGATGTTTCCAACATAAATTTAGAAGACATAGTGGTACGACTTCCGGAGCCTATACTTGGTCGTCGTGAGGAACTGCAATTCAAACTATCCTTCGCAGGATACAATATTCAGTAAAGATGAAGATTTAAAGTGTAAATATGTAAATAGATTAGTGATAGGACTGATTCATAACTAAAAATGGTTATTTTACTCACAAGAAATTTTATATAAACTTAGGCCTATAAAAAACTTTTTTATTTAATTTTACTTACTTTTGAAGATAGTGTATTATGGACAATTTATATAAAAAGACAATTGAAAATAATTTCATTTATGAAGTTTAACACTAATTTCAGTATAAGGTGAGTGAAATATTTTATTTCTATCTTAATTTCATTAATATTACAATTGTACCAAAAGTTCTAATTCGCGGCGTCTGGATTTATCATTACAATAAAGTTTATAACTTTTGACTAAATTTTCTTAAAAAAAAAATAAAAATAGTTCCAAAAAATAGATGTTTTAAGCTATGATTCCAAATACCTCAACTTGAATTGCATTGTTTTATATGGAAAATAGAGGCTGTGATTCCATTTGCCCCATTTTACCGGGGAATTGGGATCACAGTTGGAACTTTTTTTAAACGCAAAAAATTAACAGTTAAAGTGAAGGGTAAAATTTATAAAAAAATACCCAAAAAGATAAAGAACTAAATAAATATTGGTGAAAATTGCATGGTTCTAGTGCAAACCGTTTTCATGTTACAAGGTAGTAAAGTTGAATTATATGATTTTCTGATCCCAATTACCCCACTTCACCCTAATTATGGTAATAAGATACAAACACTGGGTCAACTTCAAATTTAAGATATTTTAGTTAGACAGCATATTAAAGAAGAGTTAACTCAAATATTATTGTCTAACTAAACTATCATAAAATTTGAAGCTAACCCAGTCTTTGTAAACTATTCACCATTAATATCAGGTTATTTTTATCCTACCAACAATATGCATTTTCAATCAGTTGAGCTATATATACCGTATTTTAAATAAATAAACAATATTTTTTAAATTATCTCTAAGCTTACACCAAATTTTCTTTTAAATTATTTGTAAATTTTAATTTTTTTTCTACAAACTTTAGGGGATAGGCTATACATAATATTTCACCTATGATTCATGATTTCAATATTTATTCTACAATACAAAATAAATAACATAACTTTAAGTTAATTGGAGAACAATTTTTGATAATTTATAATAACAATGTCTTGTTTTAGACTTGACGAATTTAAATCAAGCAAAAACTTTACCTCCGTCGTTTTACGGACAGTTCAGTTTTTAAATTCATAGTAACTTATGAGAATGTTAGCCGACATTACTGTACAAACATTAATGTATAAACATACATTATATTATAACCCTCTTCAAAATTAAAATTAGTACGGTACCTAACCTGTAAAATAGGTTAGGAATAAACTGTTTCAATAATTAATTTAAACCATACCGTAAAACTCAAATGGAAAATATAAGCTTATAGTACCATTTTAAAACCTCAACCCAAAAATAACTATAATTCCAAATCGAAACTAAAATATAGCTGAAACACTTTTTGAAGATTCAGCTCTAAATCTTGTCTCGTTTTAATTCTAGGCCTAGGCCTAAATGATAGTATACGGTAATTATGATTGTCAAAAAACACAAGTATAGAATCATGCTCTATGACATTTAAAGTGAAAACACTAAGAGTTAATACAATTATTAATAATAGGTAAGGCCTATGGTTTCCCGGCATCAGTGAAGTGTATAAATACTATATTTATTAAGAAAAAAGTTCAGGTTTGTGTATTTGTAGTAGTTTTGATTGACAAGTTAAAGTAAACAAATACCTTCGCTGAGGACAAGTTCTGTATTAAATTTTGGGTAAAATCTAGACACAACCTAACCAAGAACCAATTATGTAATTAACAAGATACCTAGTAGGCTTGCAGTTGTCGAAGTATCCAACAGATTTTGGCGTAAGTTTACTATTCGACCCTAGCCTAATATTTTTGCAGACAACGAAGTTGTTTTACATTCTAGCCTACTGTTAAATAATGTTGAATACAGGTAAACATACGGTGACTAAATAGGCCTACTATAGGTTAGAACCTTTTAGGTTTTATTTATTATTCATGCATTTCTGTTGCCATAGGTTAGCCTAGGGTCGAATAGTAAACTTGCGCCCAGATATTTTTGAGTGTAGGCTATTTGTTTTATTAATTTTAACCTCAATAACTTGTTTATCTTATGACCAGTAGAAAGGATGCATTTATTATTCCCCCAAGTAGGCCTATAAACATTAATTAGCCTACTTTGGCAAATAGCAAACTGTAAGTTATGTAATTATTCTTATGCATACTACCTAGTCCAGCTTGTAAAATCTTTTTATTATTAATATTTTACCTTATAGGCCTTTAAGCTAGTCTACCAAATATTAAAAATCACTTAGTTTAACCTAAAAGTTAATTTACCGGTAGGTAGTGTACAACAAGTAACCTACCACTTTAAAAAATAAAACTGAAATCACATGTTATAATTAATTGTGAACAATTATTTATTTTAAAACAAGACAAGAACTAGTAACCCCTGTTAGTATTTTTTTTACTAATCTAAAAGTAAAATATATAAGTGCTGTACTTACTTGCAAAGAAAAAAATCAATCACTTCCACTTCACAAGGCTTAGAACACACAATGGTGATAAAGTTTTTAAGAAAACAAATCATTTTCATTTGAAAATGCCAAATGACACAGACTTAATGAACACACAAGTCACTGAAGTCTGAAGTCACAATGATGCTTGGCTGCTTGCAGAGATAATATTACCAAGAGTAATAATAATAATAATAATAATAATAATAATACCTTGAACGTAGTGTTTGTATCTTAATCTTGACATTGTTTATTGCCTGTATATGTCATACTTAATAATAGTTTGAATTATATATATGGCCATATTTATTTGAATTTTAGATATAGATAGCCTTGCTTTTATAAATAGTTTGACTACTTTCTTAACTAGAAAATTCTAACTACATTACAAGTGAAAAAATTATTGCAAAATAAAACTAATACAGTAAGACCTCGACAATCCGGCACCCTCGGGAATCCGGTGATGCCGGATTATCGAAAATGCCAGATTATCGAGGTCTTCCTTTAAAATGGTTTAGACAGGGAATAAACTATAAATAAACGCACATGTACTGTATATGAACAGGTAAATTACAAGTTGAAACAACGTAACATTAACTACGTAGAGAAATTGCCGCTAACTAATAAATTTTAAAAGCCTAAAACAAAATCATTTTGTACATAAATATCGTGCGAGTGACTCGCTGATGTTATAATTTTGATCATAGCACCATGCTTGAAGATGATGAAATATTTTTCCTATAATAACCTGATTAATTTTTTATAAGACATATCTAGCCTTTAAAATAATTTTAAAGGTTTAAAATAATTTTAAACAATGAGAGCACATTGTTTTGAATCGGTTCTATTTTTAAGAGAAATTTTGATTGAAATGTTTGTTTTGGACAAGTTTATTGAGCAGTAGATTTTTACACACTGTTTTTAACGGATGCGGAGCCATCTGACAGTGTAGACCGGGCTTAAATCACTCAATGATTACAAAAACTGCTATTTTTAACGAGTGCAAATTTTCAAGATGATTGATGCCGAACTATCGAGGTCTTACTGTAATAATAGAAAATTCTGTCGCAAAAAATAAAATTAATCAATTCATTATAATATATACTTTCTCTTACACATGTTTAACATACAAAAACCTAAATAATTATAACTAACTTACCAAGTCGAACTGCATACATAATAGTAGATGCTACAGAGTGACTTAAAACCTGAGCTGCTTTGGCGACTTTCATTTTTTGGGTTCCTATAGGCTCCAAATGAGAATCTTTCAGCTTATGTAGCATACGGAACTCTGCTGAATATTTATCCAAATCGTATGCAGTTCTAATGTCATCTCATCTGCCAACTCCATCAAAGTCCAGACTACCTGTAATTAGTGAAAAATACAGACAATGTAAAAATTATTGATTTATATGTGCTACATTAATATTTTTTATATTAGTTCTGAAAGTAAACTTAACTCCAGTAGGGCTTCTAGCAAAATGATTTTGTGTACATGTATGTCATAAATTTTAAAATGAAATAAAATTGCAATTATTGTTAACCATGGGACTTTTTGCTCAGAAATAACAAATTATTGTATAACCATGCTTTAATTATAGTGAGTTGAACAATTTGTTTTTGTTTTTTGTTAGGCTATATTGAATTCATAAATTAGGCCATGCCTAAAGTCAAATGTAACACAATTATACACAATTAAATAGTAAAATGTTATAGCCTAAGGTTCTGTTGCTGGCTAAATTACAGAATAAACTGTACATAAAACTATATTTCCAGCAATTTTAAAATGAAATAAACACAGAATTATAATTATTAAAATATTCAGAACAACATATTATAAATTAAAAAAAAAAATACAGCCTATTTGAAATTAAAAAACAATCCATGTGTATATAGAAAACTTGATTGGATGAAACAAAGGCCAAGAGAAGGTGGTGACATAATTGCACCCGGGATACTTTAACAAATTTGTTTATAATTACATAATTTTATACACATACTATACTTCAAATACTGCAATAAAATATAAGACACCACAACTTTGTCCTTACCTGAAGTAACTCTACATTTCACGTGCTTCAGCAACATATTTCTTGTAGATTTGAGCAGATGAGGAAGATCGTAAATGGTGAAGATAGGATTGCCAAGATAGATGCTGTACAGTAGTCAAGGGTGGCAATAAGGATAGAATGGCTCCGCAGTTTAACGTCTGCCTTGTCTCATCCAAAAAATCTTCATTTTTGAAATGCTGGTCACAAATATAGCCAAATGGACGTTTCGCTTCCAGATTAATGGGAGTTGTTCTGAGTAAACAAAATCCATTGTTGACATCTAAAATAAAATAAAATAGTATATAGAGATATTCCGTTCAAATTTCGTTTAGTTAATACACTTTTCATACATGTTGTATATTTTTTATTTAGCGGTACGGTAGGCTATTTAATTAGCCTACCTACAATATAAATTGGGCTAATGCTTTTTCATTATTTTATTGTTAGGATATAAATTAAGTAAAACTTGTTTTTAAATCATATTTTAAGACTTAGAACTTTTAATAACTTAAGACTTTTAGAAATAGATTTGAACATTACAATTACGTACTAGAGCATTTTCTTGTGTATACATCAACTCTGCCGCAATATGGTGTACATTCGTATAGTAAATTTGAGCCTTTATTTTATACATAGCATAACCAAAAACACAATGTTTAGAACAATCAGTAGCTGTAGCTGAAACTGCTGGTTTATATTCTATAAGCCTAAATAAACAAAATTGAGTAGGCTAAATATATCTTCTCAAATTAAAACATTCTATCTCAATTAAGAGCTGAGAAAATCCAATTTAAAGGTATAGACGTTTACCAAAATTAGCGTTTTTTCCCAAACTTTGTAATTTTATATCTCAAAATATACTTGACAAAAAAATTTAAATTTTGGAAATAACCCTACTTTTTATGGACTAGAATAACTAGTGTACTACAACATTTCATGAAGTTCTGAAGAGGTCAGGTTAGCCTAGAGGGTCGAATAGTAAACTTGCACCCAATAATGTAACACTCAGACAACATAACCATAAATTATCCTTATCTAAAACATGTAGGTAAGTACCAACCTGGTGCTAAAATTATAGGTACATAGGCTATTTTGGCCTTATCTAAAACATGTAAGTATCAACCTGGTGCTAAAATTATAGGTAG
>JAGFPH010000714.1:106775-123801 GCA_018207615.1 Philaenus spumarius
TTATTTGTAGAAATAAAAAATTAAATTTTTACATCAGTTAAACAATTCAGGGAAGAAATTCATTGCCTTTTGCCAGTGAACCCTATGCAAAAGTAACAAAAAAAGTTGTAAACCTTCATCAAGTACAGTGGGTTTGTAAAAAATATTAAAATAGGTAATATATCTAAAATGTGTTAGTGTATTGAAACAATTTTATTTAAAGAAAATGTTATTTTTAGTCCATACTTAAAGGAAAACGTTATATTTTCACGACCGTCACAGCTAGCTCACGACCGTCACATTTACCGTGTGACGGTCTCGTGACGGTCGTGAGTGTGACGGTTGTGAGGATTTCACATTTAACCCGCCTTTTTGGCAGCAAGCAAACATAACCTCAAAATACTCTTGACACCATGTGACTGGCATTTCAGAAATGTGTAATGTTAGGTTATCCAATAATCTAAAAACAAGCTGCTCACAGCTGATAAACCGTGACGGTTGTTAGTACTCTAAAGTTACAAAGCCATGTGACTTACCTTTGTTGTTTGATAAATTCATTTGTTGATTGAAAAACTTGGTTACAAGTGTATTCCTATATTAAAAAGTAATTAGGGTTTTAGGGAGAGTATTGTTGTTGATGTTCTTTAAAAGAATATATAATTTGCATCACATTTGTCAATAGTATAATAAAAGTAGTGCTGATTTATTACATAAACATTACACTAAATCTCTAGGATATGAACTGGTTACATGTGACGGTCGTGAGTCTGAAAGTCTACTTAATTTTTTATGTTGTAGTAAGGTAAAAACTCATGTAAGTAAATTTATGGAGTGATTAATTGCTTTATTTACTTTAAGTTAATAGTCCATAAATTGATTTATAAATATAAATTAAGTAAAAATTTGATAGTTACATGGGTTTTAACAGTTTGGTAGAATGACCCTAGTGTTGGCTTAAGACGCCTATTTTCTTATAATGTAAGTACTGTATTGGTGATTAATTCTAACCTACTTTATAATGAATGAATATTTAAAATAAAACAAATACTCTTTTTAAACATTTTAAAGTATTCACAATAACAAAATTATTATTACAATATTCCATTATAGAAACAAAATTTATTGGCATTATTTCAACTTCAAGAAAGTGTAATTTCTGTGTGTTAGCTAGGCTAGAATTATATGTTACTGTATCTTTGCTACTTATTACACAATTAGTTATTAATTTATGCTTATAAATGTTATC
Organism: Philaenus spumarius; assembly: GCA_018207615.1. Classification (NCBI taxonomy): domain Eukaryota; kingdom Metazoa; phylum Arthropoda; class Insecta; order Hemiptera; family Aphrophoridae; genus Philaenus; species Philaenus spumarius. Next base: position 108,001 of record JAGFPH010000714.1, read on the forward strand.
TTATACATGTTTTAATATTAAGCTGTTGTAGATTTAATATTTTCATTGTTTTTTATAGTAAATATTATTTAATGTGAGTACTTAAAAATATTTCACAATTTATTAAATTTCCATGTTTTTTGGGCTTAAATCATGTTTTTCACAAATAAAATTTTTTTTAAAATGAAAATAGTAGTATATATTAATGCAAGAAATAGTAATAAAGAGATATTTAAGTAAAATAAGCCTTAATTAAAAAATTTAAAATTTCACTCATAATTGCAAAATATAGGGAGCTGCTTGGATTTTAATACGCAGCGAAAAGGTTAATAAACATTGTATACGGAGTTATTATTTGGGTACTATGTTTAATTTATAGGAAATTTAATGCTCTTTCAAATGGTATTACTTTCCATGTCATAACTACATTAGTGTGGTTTTTATCGTCAAGCTAATAGTAACAAGTCGTGTAATTTGAAAAAATCACAAAATGACAGCTAAACGGTAAAGTCAGATAAGGGCTTATATACATTTTTTTGTTCCTTTTAATAAGTAAAATCAACTGTTAAAATTAATGTAGTCAGTAGTGACTCACCCTGTATAGTTGTTTATGTTTGTTGACTAACTTTCAATGTGTCGCAAGAAGCTTGGTCAGCAAAATCAATTGTTACTGTGAATCTGCAGAAGAAGAAATTAATGATAATTCATTGCCTTCTGTTTTTTTTAAAGATATGTTATTTTGCTTTAAATGTATTTTCAAATGATCCTTTATTTTTTTACCTTTTTCTCTTCTTTTCCTGAACAAAGCGCCAGAAGGTTTTTGTTCAGCTATGTTGGTATCTGAGAAACAACGTCAAACATAACCTACCTAGTAAAATAACAATTAGGCATTCTTGAAACAAACCAGTATTAAAAATATTGAAGCACTATAAATCTGTAAATACTCTCCTTTAAACTAGATATTGTAGTACTTTGAAACTGTTGAAAAGAAATTTGTTATAAGAATTATTATAAACGACAAGACAAGGTTGATATAAACAATGAATTTGATTTTAAGTTGGTTCGTAAGTTCTTATCTCTAACTTTTTTTACTATGATTACTGTTAGGTTAAAATTTAAGCCCTCTTGGGTTCAAATCAAGGGTTCAGTGGTAGTATTTATTCTAACATTGATTTATTCGCACGCAATTGCAATTATACAGATACATACGATTTGATACATTAGCCTACACTTATGCCATAGGCGGATCCAGCCAGTTTTAAAGGGGGGGGGGGGCTGATAAAAAAAGAAATATTAACTCATAAATAATATAACTTACAATAGTAGACAATATGTGCATAATAATATGATACCTAAAAACTTTATTTGTCTACTTAAATGTAATTGCTATGAGTTTGCCCTTTTATACATTTTTCACACACACACACACACACACACATACTTGTAGGACGTACCAAATGGCGAGGCACACTCACACAATGTCAAACGGGGAGACTGTGTTTCCGATGTCTGATCCATATTAGATTGCATACATATGTTAATAAAATTGCCCGTATTCGGTAAGTAACATCAAAATTAACATTTTTGCAATTTAGGAAATCCACACTAAAGCTTCTAGATGAGGAGGGAGACAAACGGCGAGATTTTCACGCAAGTTGCACACTCCACTTGAATATTGCTAGACTATAGAAACCTTTCTTTTATGCACTTGTCAACCCATACAAGATTTATTGTACTATCAAAGAGCCGACGGAGTTAACAACATGTTTGCCTCTTTGCTACTAAGAAATTATTATAAAACATATAACAATATGTTTTTTCTCCTTTACGTTTAATATTTATTGACTACAAAAAAATAGCCTATAAGTTAACCATTTTTAGCTGTTTCAAGGCATTTTTGTATAGCAAAATGCAGCTCATTATTGGAAAGCTGGTTCTTGTTGGAAACCAGGAAATTAACATGTTTATTAACTTATTTCAGACCAGGGCAGTAAACACAACAAACTGTCCAACAATTTGAGCATACAAAAATTGTACAGTTTAATTTCTCATAGTATCCTTAATACAGATATTTTTTCTCAAAGGTGTTTATTGTCGCTAAGCGATAACTTCCTTAATTCTCCATCAAAATTAATTATTTAAACTTCATTTTAAGCTTTTGTTCCCCGCTATTCACGAAAATAGACAAACAGCTTAAAATTCATGTTTTCCTTACAAAAATTGATTAAAAACTCTTTTATAATATACTTTATATGGTTCCTAATGAAAGGCGACATCTATTAACAATCTGTTTAACTAGCATGACTGCTGTTAGATTGTATACAAACTAAAATGCTATATGAAAACTGTTATTTATAATCCATCGTAAATAAATAAACGTAATTAACTCAATTAAATCAACTTATTAAATTAGGTAAGTGTAGGTCTGCTCCTAACGTGTGAAATATTCGCACATGTCAAATAGTATTTATGATTTTGGTGGCTAAGAGAAATAAACTAAACATTGCAATATTATAAACAAATAAATACAGTTATTTAAACAGTTTATTAGAAAATCAAGAAAATTCAAACACTTTTGAAAGTAAAGTATTGTTTATAAAAGTAAAAGTAAAAATAAAATACAGAACACAATCCTCACAAAAATACGTTTATTTGTCAAACACGTTTCAACGACAAAGTCGTCATCTTCAGTGACATATGAGCTTCAACTAAATTAGAACGTAGTTATTAGTTATAAATTTATTAGATACTAGAGGGCTCAGCTCCCTGCTCGCTTCACTCGTCAACCCCCTCGGTGACTCATGTAGAAGCAAATGCAAACAGATTATTTTATATAAATAGGCCTACTATTAAATTTTAATACGTCTTATTTATTTTTAATTAGAATGTAACATAGTGGTTTCTTATTTTTAAATTCCTTAACTCAAGCTTTTATTTATTTGTGTGTTGAAACATGAGTTGGTTCAGTCTAGGCCTAAATTTAAATATTATTTTTCACTAAGCTGGACATCCGAATCAACTGTTTTATCTGTTATTTTATTCAATTTGTTGCTATCGTAATGAATAAATATTTACATTCAAGAAATATGTGTTGCTTCATCAGTCTAGGAATAACCGAAAATTATGTTTAATTTATTTTACCTGCCTTAACGGCAACATACACACATAATTTATATTTTTATGCATGTCTTTGCCACAGTAAGATTCGATTGATGTAAGTGTCATCTTTCAATTGTCGGTTTTTAGTTTTTCAAAATGTTGCTTATTTATACATTTAGCGGTTTGCGCGTTGTCAGTTAAATGTATTTTTCTTTTAAATTTAATAATAAATTAAAATGAAATTTAGCACACGTACAAATAAAGTATTTATATTAGTTCTGTGAACAGTTTAAAATAAAATTGTGCTCTCCGTTTTTTAAACATTTATACAGAGTTTGAAATAGTTTTCTAAAACATCTTTCAAGTAAGATCCGATACATTATTGTAGAGGTTATGGCCATATTTGGTACAAAGGTACTGACAATTATCTTAATTACTTCTAAAAAGTTTTGAAACTCTGGACTATTATTTGCAAATAAATTATTTCCTCAGTGATAAAAGCAGAGATTGTATCGACAGTTAGCGTTTTCACGAATATTTAATGTTTTTTTTAATGTTATTCTTTAAACTGTATACAATGCTTTTTGATGTACACCTTGTGCGTAACCTTACCTTTTCCTGTCTTTAAAAATATATCATCTTCATTTGGCGTTAAACCTGTCAGGATTGCATACGCACAAATTAAATAGATTCCGATTTGTTAATTTACATGATACTGGCATAAAATTCATTTCTCAAGCTAAACGATAGTTTGATAATTGATATCGGCTCTAGTTTGACTGACTTTAAATACGTTTTTTAACACCTGATCATTTCCCCCTACTACCTACTTTTGTAGTGATCAGCGTCTTTAAAAGTTAAAAAGAAAAATAATATTTAAAAATTAATTTAACTATATATTTTATATAACCTCAATAAATGTTTTAATAAACGGTTTGGAAGGGAACTTGGAGCATTTGTATTTATAAATTATCACTTTCAAAGTCAGAAATATTGTACTAGTTCAATCCAATTGTTATTTCCTTTACGTTAAAACCACCTAAAACTAAATTATCAGGTAGAATACATGTCAAACTCGCCCTTGTTAAAACCATTGTCTTTACTATGACCTGAGGTCTCCCATGCCCATCCCTTTTGTTTGTTAACCAAGTAAAGTTTCTCTGTTGTAATATTTACGGCGGTTTTCTATATTTTCCTTAGTCTGGGTCAGGTGCTTATGTTTCTTCAAAAATATAATTTTTTTTAGACTACAACATTTATGGTTATACCTTCAGTCGGGGGCGACAATGTTGCCAGATTTAACACATCCCATGTTGCCGTCAAGTGCACCTTTTCCAACTAAGGGTTCAGTCCATTCGTTCTTGTCAATTCCTTAGATGAGGGTGTTGCTTGCTTCCATTATTTGAATGTGCGCAATATATTATAAATTACACAAGTTATTCACAAACCTCAACCATTACTCCAATTAGAGCGTTAAACTTTTTAATTGAAGTTAAGAAACTATTTTTATGTTTTAACTATGTCAAAAACGGTTGCCTATCAGTAATAAATTTGACTTAGTTTGTTAAATAATGCAATACCTATATGAATAGTTTTAAAGAAGTATATGTTCATTCAAAATTCAGTTATATAGTTTAAGTATGCATCAATTTTGCAAGTTTACCGATATTTAATTAATCTAGGAACCCATCATATACTTTAGGAATAAAAGGAAACATTGGTTACAAATTTAAATGAAATGAAGGATGTATTACAAATACTTCATATGAAATAGTTACGGGTTTGTGGAATATTAATAACTTATTGTGCATATTCTTCCTAGAATCAAAATATACAGTATTATTACAAATTGTTTTAGAGTAAATTTACGTTAGCACCGCTTATACAATTACTTTAGATTTTAACCCACCCAACTTTTGCTCCTTATTTCCAAATATCTAACATTTTAAGTGGTAGGCCTATATGAAAGATTTCTTTTATTCCAGTTTTTCTGCACAAAACATGCTAAAATCCTATTTAATTATTCTATTTCAGAGAATAGTTCAACAAAATGTTCAACAATTCTGTGGTTTTAGAGATTTTTATATACATGGCGAAACCAACTCGTAAAAAAATAGTGATAAAAATATGGTTTTTTTTTCATGCTGAGTGGTATAAGCCCATCTCAGGTTAAGTTGAGGCAAGCAGGGTGGGTAATTAGGGTCGGTTTCAACCGTCATAAAACTGACCCTTATTAATGCCGCCTGAGTGAACCTGTAGACACTCTAGTTTAAAATTGCAAGTCTGTATGTCTTAAGTAAAAATAAAAAACGATATCATATTTCGTTTCATGATACTTTCCTGATAATTTTGATACCAAATTTGATTACATTTGGCCAACTTTGAGCTGTACTAGCATTATAAACTTTCTTAGTTGAATCAACTTTACTAATATGGTTTACAACAATAAAGCCACAAAAATGTACTAGAGAAGTTCATATTTAAATATGTAATAAATAATCATTATTTGAGAAAAAACCCGATACTGTATCGTTATTTACCATAATACACACAATTGTGTGTTTGTACCATAGTAATAACATATTATAATTACCATTTGCGATAGTTAAAACTTTCTCTCTGCGTTTCGGAGCTCATTTAATTATTAAATAGCTCGTTTTGCAGACTTGAGACTGCCAGAGGTCTGTTTTGGTCTGTTAGACATTCGTCAATTTTTATATTTTTTTATTTTATAATTTGTTTGTATTTATTTTTTTACAAATATTTGCAGTTAAATAATGTACATTGTTTCTTTATCAATCAATCATAATATATCAAAATTCATTCAAAATATTTACAGTGCTAAGTACATTTGTCTTATAATAGTTGGACTCTGCAGGAAGAGGTGTTTGGTAAACATGATTGGTGTTTACTAATGTGAGTGATGATAAGAATATTGATAAGAATAAACCTAATGAATTATTAATAAACTTGATAATTGTTATTATATGTTAATTAATGCAATATCAATTTATAAATACAAATTTAATTTTGTAATTTGTTGTATTGACAAAAAAAACAATTACAACACTTTAAGGCTCGGCTCCCTACATTCAAAACGGCGAAGTTGGCTACCAATTTCAATGTTAAATAAGCAAAACATACCTTCACTATTAAGCATATTTTTATCAAAAAACGAAAGCTGTGTATTGTTTTCTTAAAATAAAATAGATTGTGGGTGTTGATTGCTAAGATTTTGTGCAATATCTCTTATTGCAACTGAGTAAAAAATTAATAAAGTTAACTGTTTTTTTATTTTTTACTATTTATATCGTACGTTTATGAAAACAATAAAACAGTTTTTGAAAATGTATTTAGAAATAAACATCCGCATATGACAGTACTTCAAAATGAAACCAAATTTTTAAATTTATTCCACGAATTAACAGAAAAATGACTTATTCTGTAGCATTGCTCTTATGGGAATCAGATTCAATATGGCGGACAGGGTAGCGCCCCCTTAAGTCGGCCGATTAACATGGTACAAACACACAATTGTGTGTATTATGGTAAATAACGATACAGTATCGAGTTTTTTCTCAAATAATGATTATGTATTACATATTTAAATATGAACTTCTCTAGTACATTTGTGTGGCTTTATTGTTGTAAACCATGTAAAGTTAATTCAACTAACGAAGTTTATAATGCTAGTACAGCTCAAAGTTGGCCAAATGTAATCAAATTTGGTATCAAAATTATCAGGAAAGTATCATGAAACGAATTATGATATCGTTTTTTCATTTTCACTTAAGACATACAGACTTGCAATTTTAAACTAGAGTGTCCTACAGGTTCACTCAGGCGGCATTAATAAGGGTCAGTTTTATGACGGTTGAAACCGACCCTAATTACCCACCCTGCTTGCCTCAACTTAACCTGAGATGGGCTATAGTTTTTTGTTTTATCACCATCTCATTCTTTCACTGTTCTCCACCAAAAATACCTTATTCCTGCCATGGAATTGTTATTGGTTAGATTGTTCAGTATATACAGGATGTTCATAAAATCCCTTTAACCCCCTTTATTATTTTTGTTATTGAAAATAAGTTTTTGAAAACAAAACTTAGTACAAATCTTGTGTTGCATAACAGGACACATTTTTTGACATATCTAAACCTTTAGGGTTTTGGGGGCTTGAGGGGGGGTTAAAAATTTCAATAAAAATAGGTAATACACCATTGAAAAGCTTATTAAAAGAGAAACAGAATGGCGCAAACTAGAACTTAGTATTTTGCTTCGTTTCAAAGTAATGGACGATGAAAGTTCTGGAAAATGAGATTGTTATCATAACATCAAAGCAGCTTGTGTTGCTTAACAGGACAATTTTTTTACATATCTGAACCTTTATGATTTTGGGGGGCTTGATGGGGGTTTAAAAATTTCAAATATAAAGGTAGGTAATGTAATACACCATTGAAAAGCTTATGAAAAGAGTAAGAGAATGGCACAAACTAGAGCTTAGTGTTTTGCTTTGTTTCAAAGTAATGGACAATGCAAGTTCTGGAAAATGATATTGTTATCATAACATCAAAGCATGTTATTAATTTTTATAAAATACACTTTGAGCTTGACGGGTGAGAAGGAATTTATATTTAAAAAAAATAATAAAAATAACACTATTCTCACTCATATAGGCTACGTTTAGTTACCAAACGAGTTTCAACGACAAAGTCGTCATCCTCAGTGGTATATGAGCTACAACTTACAGTTATAGGCTAATCTGTAAGTTGTAGCTCATATACCACTGAGGATGACGACTTTGTCGTTGAAACGCGTTTGGTAACTAAACGTATATGAGTGAGAATAGTGTTATTTTTCTTTTCTTTTTAATGTTATTAATTTGTTAATATTAGGAATAAGAAGGTTGTATGTTATTTTACAGAACTTTGATTGTCCATTACTTTGAAACGAAGGTAGATATTAAGCTCTAGTTTCCGCCATTCTGTTTCTCTTTTAATAAGCTTTTGGATGGTGTATTACATGACCTACCTTTATATTTGAAATTGGTAGCCCCTCAAGCCCCCCAAATCATAGAGGATCAGATATGCAAAAAAAGTGTCTTGTTATGCAACACAAGATATATACAAAGTTTAGTTAACTTATTTTCAGTAACAAAAACAATGAGGGGGTTAAAGGGACTTTATGAACACTCTGCATATGAAATGTTGATGAGTGTTTGTTAATAATATTTAAACATGCAATTACACTTTCGAGAGAGGTGGAATGCGTTAATAAAGATCATAGAAAACAAACACTACACTTTATGTTTATTATAAGTGTCTTATTATTAAATTTATTTTAACACAAAAACTATTGACATATAAGTAAAACTCGCTCTTCTCCAATTGTGTATGGAATTTAATAAATAAAATTAAAACTAATTAAAATTAACAAATGCATTATTTAAATTTAATGAATTGAATACAAATAAAAAAAATTGTATTGTAATAATTCCAGATTATTTCGAAATATTTATTTCTCTTTTTTCCAAAGACCGCTTAAGTAGAGGTGAAAATATTCATTGTGATCCTTAGTAGGAGCTCAGAAGCAGAATTTAAGAATGCAAAATGTAAGTAGGAATGATATAGCGATCATTTTGAGTCCAAACAAATTAGTTGTACGTCTAATGTGTGGTACCAAATTAAAAATAAAAATATGAAATTTAAAAATATATTAATAATTTATCTAATATTAGGGTAACATTGCTTGTTTCGCTATTTTGTATGATAGATTCTATTTTTTATTTTTTTATTTAAAAAACAGTGCGTTTTCTTTGTTGCACTCGATATAAAATTCCACTAACTAGTTTCAATAGATTAAGGTCAAAACGGAATACTAGACCTCCTCTACATTTTTAAGAAAGGAAAGAAATTAATTATTTATTTTTAATATAGGTTCAGGATTAACTATAACATCAACGTCATGTTACTTAAATAATTATTATATAACCTTCATTGAAATAGTATATGAATAGTTTTTGGTAACATAATAAATGACATACACAACAAAACATAGCCTATTTCTAGTTTATTGATACTGATAATTTATTTTTTTAATAATCTTAGTGATTTGCACTCTAATGACATTATTAGGTATTTCCATTCTAGGCCTAACCTGAAATTTTGGTTTAAACAAGTCAAACACAAAAAGTGGCAGTTTTGTAATGGGAAAACTAATATTATTACTGTTTCCAGTCAAGCAGATGTGTAAAACTACTAGTATATTATTTTATTTGACCAATAGATACATAAAATTAATAAACTAGCTGAATATCCGTGTTTCGCTACAGGGAATTTGATTGATGCATCACCATGATTCAAAATCATTGTCATATTTTTCTCTCATTTTCTTTCATTTATTATTTCTCGACAGTGAACCATAACATGTGCATTCAATTAGTTTGGTATTTATTGTTCACTGGCTGCCCACCAATCGTCTTCGTCACGGTATGCCTGCTAAATAAATTAAATCAATAAAAAAATAAAAAATTCAGAGTGAAGACCGCCTTTTTTTTCAACCGCTAAATCTACAGACTGGTAAATCACAGTCTTAGCTTAGCTGGATGTTTGCAGATCACCCAGATACGTCTTTAATATGCGAATGCATAGATCTTTAAAAACAACGTATATGGTTGAACCACTCGAAATCAATTTTGAAAAAAATCAAAATGGCTGTAACTCAAAAATTTTAAATACTCCCAAATAGCATTATGTAGCATGTCGTTTGAAAGCTTATTTAATTACAAATCAAAAAAGAATAATAATTAATATTTAACAAAAATAGTACAGCAAAATAGGACAACATCGGAAAACACGACTTTGTTGGTTTTTGGCCGCCATTTTTAGTCGGTTAAAGATATGGATGTACAAATTTCACCGTTGGTTTTCTCTTGAAATTCTACATCGAAATAATGTATCACATGACCACCTTCCCATTTAAAAAATTAAAGTTTTATTCAAGATGGTGGATAAATATTTTGAAATCTTAATAAAATAGAATTTTTACATAGAGTACCCCTCAATCACAGCTACCTTCAAATTTCCCTTAAATACGAAATATTAAACCATCTCCAGACTTTTCAGCACCCCTGTATATATGAATGAAATTAAAATTAATTTATTAAAGAAAATCATACAGAAATATAATAATAATTATTCAAACAAATATGAAGAAAATATAAAAAAGAATATATTGACTGAATACAACGGTTAAAAACGAAACTTTCCTAATAATAAGGGCTCTTAGCTACTGAACGGAAGGAAAATGACTGAACCATCACTTTCTAACTACAAACAATAGCAAACAAATATTGAGTTTCCGACTAACAGCAAAAAACCTTCTAGACTTTGTCTAAATATTAACAATAGAAGACAACTCCCCGTATATGCGACTAAGAGTGGATGCCGTGCGAATACGAGCGATCGCAGCGCAGCCTACAAATACCAATTGTAAGTAGGAGTGTATAGTTTGTTTGTATCCCAGCATGTCAAACGAGGAGGATTTGAGAAAAGTAGTGAAATATGCTCTAAAGACCGAAAAACCGGTTTATACGCTGAAAATATTGGTTGGACGTAACGGGATCTCCCCATCTAGTTTTGCCTCCCCGTTACGTGTTGTGCGTACTTGTAAATCTCCCCGTGTGATACGTCCTACAAACACACACACACACACACACACACACACACACATATATATATATATTATTTTGTCCAGGTTAATATATTCAGTTTGATAAAAACAAACAGTTTTTAATGATCAGATAAAATACATAAAATGAAATACAGAAATTAATATATAACAGAAATTTATAAAAGAAGTAAATTAAAATACATTTATTAATCTTTTACAGAGTTCTTTGATTTATAGTTTATTCACTTTAGACAACAAAGTCTAACTTTCTTCTTTTCTGTTTGGCAAATAAATCAACAATTTTGTTTGGGTCGATTTTGTCTGCTATTTCTCTGTGCACATTCATGAGTGCTAAGGACACCAGACGGTCTTCTCTCATGGTTGTCCTCATCCAATCCTTCAAGCCCCTGAGAGTGGAGAAAGATCTCTCTGCTGTAGCACTGCTGACTGGAAGAGAAGAAAAAATTTGCAGTAAATTGTACATTGAAGGGTAAACTTCTTTGTCACATGCCAGTAAGGATTCGATTGATACATCCGGGATATCATGACCTGCTTCTTTCTGTTGAGTCCATTTGGTTTGCCATATAGCTATTTCATTCAACAATACAGGAAGACTTAACTTTGATGTATTTTCGAGGGCAAAGTTGAACTTTGAAAAGATGAAACTTGATAAATCTTTTAGACCTGGGTTTGTTATTTTGATAACTGATGATGGTATAAGATTGGTGAATTCATAAAGGCTAACTGTATTGGGTGGAAGTCTATCTTGAATGTCTTGCAAGATATTGTCAACGAAAGTGTTGTAAACAATAACTCTGTAAAAAATCTCAGGATCCTTAATGTTGGTGGGGTTGCTTCGTTTTTTCTGCTTTATTGTCACTCTAGGTATTATAATTTCAGTTTCCAGTTCTGATGCAAGCCCCTGCACTACCTCAAACACACTATGAAAATATTCCTCAGATTCATTTCTCCTTTTCTCTAGATTAGCACAAGCTAACTTCACAGCTTCGTTAGCTTCTTTTCCATCAAGTTCCTTCTTTTGTAAAATGCGACTTAATGGAAAAGTTACTGCAAGGACATCTGCAAGAGAGGCTAGTGAAACTAAGAAAGAACTAATGGTAATACAATGCATAAGTTATAATGCCTTAGTGGCAGCCTCGGTCTCTCTCCAGTTGCTAACTTGCTCTAGGGCTTCATGTACTTTAGGTAAAGTGCTACAAAACAAATGGACACTGTCATGTCGCTCTACCCATCTAGTAGTACAAAGTCCTATAAGTTGCCGACCTACCTTTTCTTTTAATACACAGTTTCTCTTGGGACTAGCTGTAAAAAACGAGATTACAGTCTTTATGGTATCAACTGCATTTCTTATTTCTTGCACATTTGAAGTTTTGGTGAGTAAGAGATTTAAAGCGTGGCTTAAGCATGGGCAGTGGGTTGTGTTGATAGCACTGCGCTTTACGAAACTAACGGCTCCTTTAATTTCGGACACCATGCTGCTGCAACCGTCAGTACTAATTCCTACACAATTCTCAACATCCAAACCATTTTTCTTCATTATGTTCAGTACGGTGTTTGCTACCATTTCTCCAGTGAGGGAGGGTTCTTCCAGTTCATCCTGAGTGAAAATGTGATTTTCTCCCTCATCAGCTTCTTCAGGTTTTCTAGGATCTACAAATTCCAAGAAATCTTCATAAATATTTCCTTCATGAATGTAGCGTAAAACAAAGGTAAGTTGTGTTCATGAGCAGCATCCGTCGTCTCATCAAACATAATACTATAGTATTTTGCAGATTTAATTCTGTCTAATATAATTTGTTTAATATTATTTCCACAAAAGTTTACTAGCTCATTTTGTATGGTTTTGCTCGAGTACATGGCATTAGCACAAGCAGACGTAAGATGTTTTTCAAGCTGTTTATCTCCTGACTCAATTCGAAAGCGGACTAATTCTCTGAAGTTCCCTTCATTAATACTTGATTGATCTTCTTGAACTATATTACCATCATCCCGGTGACCTCCGAATGGGATATTTTGTTTACCAAGAAATAAAACACATTTTACTATAGAAGTCAACATTTTCCGATTTTCTTCAACTTTTTTCAAGTGAGCCTTGTCTTGCTGATTTATAACACTCAAATGAGGCGACTGAATTCGAAGAAGAAACTCTTTCCCTGCTTCAACTGCTTGTTTGTGGTATAAATGGTTAGCATGTTGAATTAAACATCCATCTTTTCCCAAGAGTTTTCGAAAATCTTTTACTGGCTTAGTAACCAGTTTTTGAAGGCTTACTCCTCCAGCCTTTAAATTTGGCAAAAAAAGTGGGCAGTATCGACAGTAAAGCCCTTTTTGAGACCTAGAAAACACAAGCCAAGGGAATTTTTGAAACATTTCCACGGTAGGTCTCCGATTATAAGTCTTTCCCCCACTAACTTTCTGAAGCGAAAATGGAAAATCATAGCCTGGTGGTGGAGTCCAATGCCGCCTAAGTATATTTTCTTTCATCAAATCATCTAATTTTTCTATTTTTAAAATGAATTGGCCAATGTTGTACTCATTAATGACAGACTCACAGCTGTTTGATGAAGTTGATTGGTTTAAAATGGCAGGAATCTCATAAATATTAATAGTTTTTATTGAAGGTACTACAGTGTTTTCAGAGGCATCTTTAGATTTTTCAGATATTTTACTATCAGCATTGCCTGCTCGAGTGTTTCCAGTTATAGAGATTGACGTTGAATTCTGGAGAGAGTTGGCCAGTGGCTGAGAAAGATTCGTTGTACGCTTGCTAAAGAAGTTCGCAATGGTACTTTGTTTTCGCTTTTCTCCTCTCGCCTCCTGAAAAGAAATAATAGGTTGTAGCTATAATTCGGTCTACTTCAAAGCTCTTATGCATTCTGACACATTTACTTTCGTTATAAATAATGTTATATAAGGTTAAACATAATCCCCACAGTTTGAAGTTGTGAAAATATATGTTTTAAAATGGTCACTATGGTCTTAATTGTGTGGATCTGGGTATGTGGGCTATTATAATTTGTAATCGACTTATTTGTTTATGTTGGGTCGAATGCCGTCAATCGCAAATTTAATGCTTACGATGATTCAGACCCCAGATGTGATTTTTGTTGTTGTTGTAAAATATTGTGCATATCTTTCGTCAAAATTCGCAATTCAAGCCATGCTGCATGGCTGTACTTCTTATTAAAATTCCAAAAAAAATATGGTACCTACCATTGATAATTGTTAAATCACAAGTGTTTGCATTTTGTTTGTGAAAAATAAAAATAAAACAAAAAGTGCAAACAATTTAACAATTTAAATTAGATACGGCATTTAAAACATTATTAGTTTACCAAGACTTCCAAAAGTTTGGCAACGGCATCCTGTAGTACGAACTAAACCAGTTATTAGAGCCAGATCTATTCAATTTTATCAATATCAGTCACATCTGCCAATGTAATAAGACATTGTGAATATTGAAGCACACCCTTACAGACGGTATTACACTATGTTATTTTTATTACAAAAAAGCACATAAAGGACATCGAACGAAAAATTATATAGGCCTACTGTAATGGGATTTGCAACAATTTTAATTCCAAAAATATCACAATTTTGGATATTTTCTAACAAATTGGTATCGACAATCAACAGCGCAATTCGTCAAATTCGTGAGATACGTAAATAATGTAATCAAAATGTTAAATTTTATGTTTGGTTAATATTTTATTTTTTAAAGTTAGTTAAGCATTTTTTATATATTTAAAAAAAATGAATACTTATTAGGCAATAATAGTTTAGATTTTATAGTCCATTTTCACTAATAAACTAATTTATTAACCAACAAACAAATAAACAGTGAACATTCCAAATTAATGCGAGATTTTGTTGTTGAAAAACTGCTGGCCTCTAGCGGAAAAATACCAACACATTGTCACATTTTTTGCACCAAATCTAGTGACAAATTTAATCATCTCATAGCTCAAAGCTAACTTGGATACTTGTACAATCTGTATACCTATAGTAAATTCAATTTTTATGTTCAGGAAAAGTCTTTAAAAAATGTATTTCATTCATTGTGATTTTCGAATTTTGACAGATAGTTAAAGCTAATTTTGTCAAAGAACCATTCCACAAATAATCTTTTGAAGAATTATATAATACATACAATTACATATAGTATATGTTATAAAGTTTGGTAAATATTGAGCAATTATTTTGTTCAAGACAAGTCTTTTAAAAATATATTTTATTCTGCGTCTGGTAACGCGATTGATGTTTTTAGAAAGGGTGTACGTAGCGGCATAGGGTTAGCCGTAAGGCCAACTTCTAGTAGCTAAAGTTTCATACAGCCTTAACAAATTTTAAATACGTTATATAGGTGTAAATGCATAAAACCACTTACCATGATCAGATCGCATAGACTTCCAAAACAATCTGCACAATGTAAAATATTATTAAAATCCACAAATCAGAACACACTTATACACAAAACTACAAAAAAATAACACGTCACTCAACGTCTCAAGCACTGATAGTGTTAGTGGTAGTAAGGAACCCAACTGAGGGAAGAAACTGAAGAAAGTACAGTAGTCTGTCAAGGTTTTCGGAACACTTGTTATACATCAAATCCGCGCATGCGCTTTCTACTTCCTAAGTTTGAGCCTGAGTCGCCTGAAGGCATGCGTATTCCGTTTTTGCCCCATTCTCTTCACAGATAGGTAGTTAAACTTTAACCTGAATGTTTTACTGAATTCAGGTTACCATGCAGGTTTTAGAGGAACGCCATTTTAGTATAAACTGCTTTTAATGAGTAAACATAACGCTAATAGTTAGCATTTTTACTTTACCTAATAAATTCGCATTTCTTCAAAATATTTCTAATTTCAAAGGGGGGGGGGTGGCACCCCCCCCGTCGCAGCCCCTAAACAAAAACTCTGAAAAAAATGCTACATAAATTTCCTTTACTAGATATTACGTTCATAGGACAGACTGAATCAAAAACTCTGTTAACAAAGCTACTGAATTTACTTTTGTTAAACTTTTGAC
>JAGFPH010000714.1:123901-136810 GCA_018207615.1 Philaenus spumarius
AACTCTGTTAACAAAGCTACTGAATTTACTTTTGTTAAACTTTTGACCAATAATGTAAGCAGTGATCATACTATACACTGTAATATAATATGCTTGTGACATTCAACAGCCAAGTAGTATTTTATTGAAGTACAGTATATAATGTATTGCTTTCATAGACATCATTTCGATTAGTTTAACGTTTATAATACAAAATGTTTAAAAAATAATACATTCAATGCAGGTGCGGTTATGTTAGGAATTGCATTATTACTGAGCTTGTGTTTTTTGTTTTAAAATGTATAAAGTTTCTAAAAGTTTTCATTAATGTTTTCATATTTATTTATAATTATTGATTTTTATTAGCGTTGTAATATAAATTAGATTACAAATTACTTCTACATATTCATAGGAAACAATTTTCTACGTTAAGTGGTTTTATGTTTTAACTAAATCAACTTGGAATAAACATATTTTTAGTATCCCGCTATTAGTGCTGATTCAAAGCATGCCTTGCTAAACTTGTATGTTTACTGTTTAATATTACAGTGAGAATTACATTGGCAGAACATCTGGCTGAACTATTAGAAGCAAAGTTAGTGATGAATCCCACAGTTGATTTCTTTACTGTTTCCAAGGATTTTGGAAATAACACTGAGCTTCTGAGAGCTTTTGTCTCTCTAACAACATATATAACTGCAAAGAATGTAAGGAAGACCATAGAAAGTGATCTCGCTGTTGTTCCAGGGTAAGTAATACAGATTACAGCTGATAAGGTTATGTGTCAAGTAGATCCACTTGACAATAGTAGCTTCGTTTATAAGGTGGTGATATCATTAGCTATAAGTTATTCCACTCCTTATCTGCATTAGTCTAACTGCCATAAATTTAAAACATTAATCAAACAAACAAAAAATAAATAAATAATATAAAATACAAAAAATATAATAATACCCAGAGTATGTATGAAGAATAGAGTATATTTGTGTGTGTGGGAATATTTGCATTAAATAACTGGTTTGTTTGACTATTATTGAAAATAATAAAAGCTTGCTGTCCTCTGTTAGAATCTCTGTGCAGACCATGGATGTTAGTGCAGTTGAAAAGTCGTTGTTTTTTTCATATAATACGTATACTAACAGTATACCTATACAAACAGTTGTATTTTTGAAGTTAGTTGTAGTCAATTTTATAGTATATGTGTGGGTGTGTGTGTAGATCCCTTTGCAACTTGTACTCGTAGCCTACATGCCAAACTTTATCAAATGCTTGGACTGTGTCTAACAAAATAGCCGAGCATATTGTCATATTTTCAATCGCATCTTCTATTATATTAACAAGAATGTGTAAGTACGAGTGCTGTGATGGGCTAAGATATCTTACTTCCATTATTCGTTTAGCTCTCTTCAACAAAAGTTTTTCAAACACTTGAGAAATCACTTGCAGCAAAGATATTAGTCTACATGAATTTGTTTCGTAAGGTGGTTTACCTTGTTTTGGAATCATGATTGTCTGTGTCACTTTCCACTGTGTTGGCACTTACTTTAGTCTAAGTGTTGCATTAATAATGTGCAATAGTTTCTTTATTCTTTTATCAAGCAACTTCTTGATTACTTGCCATGTGGTAAGGTCACATCCAGGAGCATTGGTAGAAGTGTGGAGTGATATTTTGTATATGTCATGTTTCATTTTTGTAAATTTACTTAGTATTTTGATTAATTCTGTACAATAATAAATTGAGGGAAATTGTCTATGTTTGTATGAACAGACTTATCTTAAAAACAGTTATTCCGTTTCGATGAAACTTGTTCAACATGATACGCAATTGTGCTGATTCAATCTCTTTCAAAATAGACTTGCAGACCTACCTGCTAAGGAAACCACTCACTTACAAGAAGTGTGTAATGTCATCCGATTTTGTGTGAATTTTGAAGCATGCATTATTTACAGTGGGAAGAAGAGTGGTTAGGGGTTCAAAATAATAAAGTCCGACAAATTAAGGATACTGTTCGGTCATGGATGTCTTCAAACTGATGTTGAGAGGAAGTGGTAGTTTGTCATCTATTCATTGGCCATTCAGTGTTAACTCATGGTTTTCTGTTCATGGGGATCCCATTTTGCCCTTACTGTAGTATTTTTCTTTCCACCATGCTCCTTCTTGTGGAAAATTAAGTATGTTTGTAAGAGGTTTTGCCCACCAAATTGCATTCAGACGATACTGGGTAATGATACTTATATTAAAGACCACTAAAGAATATCGTTGCGTGGCAGCTAGTAGGATGGGCACGCAGCGTTGCCATATCTAATAGTCTCGAACACTTCTGTAATTTACCGCTCGAGGCTTGAACGCACAGTTTAAAGAATTATAAATGCGTTGAGTCAGTCGCGTTCAGTTAGAAGCGTGGGAAGAATGTGACAACGTCGCACTAAGGTGATTGGAGCGTTCAAGGTCTCAGTTTACACAAGCTCGTTCCTCAACGGTATTCTTTCGTGGTCTTTACTGTAGAACACTAATATGGTGTTAGCGTTTCTCCATAGTTTGAATGTGATTGGTCAAATTTAAAAATACTTGTCTTTTTATCTTTTTTATATTTATCCTTATTGTATTTATTTATTACATGTTGCTATTATTACATTATTTATTGTTATTGCTAACTAGTTTCAATTGTGTGTATAAATTAAAATTTTGTACCTGTGTAAGGTATTTTTGCTCAATTTATGTATTTAATTAATTAATGAGCATTATATAAATGTTCTTCGGTTTCCAGGCTACGACAACCACTCTGGTTGAAAAGAGAATCTTGATTAAATATAAGTTTTAGTTTATGTGTTTGTTTGTTTTTTTTTTTTTTTAATTTCCTGTCCTCCAAGTTTTTTGTACATTGATTACTTAATAAACATTTTACTATTGAGTTTGTAGTTGGTTTTTATTTTTAAGATCCAAATTATCAGCATTAATCTTGTAATGCACCGCCACCGGATTAAAACCCATTTATACCCGAGTAGAAGAGTGTTGATTATTGACATATTATGTATATTTGTTTAAAGTAATTTGTTATTCATTCTGTAACAAGAAATTTAATGTACCTTAGTCTGCTTGATGGTCCCTTGAAAGAAGTGTTTTAAAATTAACATCTAAACAAAACTGTTCCAGGTATTACTTAACTGAAGCTGCATTTGTAGCGTCCCAGATATATTTTCCACACCTCCCTCCAAAAAATTCATCATTTTGGACATGGCCTGAAGATTTATTTAAGCCTGATATGATATTTTATCTTTTGAGTGATGTCGACCTCAATCCCAATGAAGAAATGCAACCAGAAGCTTTAATAATAAAAAACAGGTAAAGTCTTGTTTACAAATATTTCTTTATCCTGTTATGATCCTTGAGTATATTTGATTTTGGGTAAATGGGTGATATGCAGGTTACTTTGGCATTGTTTTTCAGCTAGTAGTTAATGTGAAAGTACCACACACTCTATACATAAAATATTCTTTGGGGGATAAAAGTTTGTGGATGTCCCTGCAAATCCATTCTGGCTCCTTTAGATGTCATTTAAAGATCGGTTTTGAAAATGGCGCTGCGTAAACCAAAAATACATCCATCTGGTGAGCCGAATGACTATTTTAACGTATTTAATATCAGACAACTTTTTGTAAAACTCTTTTAACAATTTTACATAAAAATTCAAATTTTATTTTTTCCATTTCAAATCATTCACATTTTACACAACATTCTCAAGCAGTGGGTATAAGAACAGATAGGCTTTGTAGCTCTGTATCCACAACTAATTCTTGTTACGTATCACAGCCTTTTCTGTGAAATTCCAAGAAACCTAGACTATTTCAAAATTATGAAGTTATGGAATATAAACAAGTTTCTTTATGGAGGAAGTAGGGAGGAATTATTGTGAGTCCGTCATTTCTTCAGAGTAGGCGTAAAGATATGTTTATATGTCGCTCTTTTTATTTTTTTATCTGACGTTCTACTTCTGATTTTTTGTAGTGGTATTTTTGTGTGGGCACTGCAGTGGCTTTGCTGTTCTAGTGCTGATCTTATTTATAATTTTTGTACATTTTTTAAATTGTGTTTTTGATTTTTTTCCCTTCTTTCCCATGATAATTATTATTGTAAAGTTATGTTGTGCACTACTTGTACACCCACAGTTCTCGTGCCTATAAGGGCGATGTAGTATTTTTTGTAGTATTACTTTTATGTAAAATTTTTTGATGGAATAAATAAAAATAAATACTACAAATTTAAAAAATCTGTTAGAGTAAACACGAATCTACGTGAATACTGTAATGGTTCATACAAAATAACACTCATTATATAATAGTACTAACAAGCCCCCGTGAAAATCACAGGCAGATTAATTATTTACACATCAGGAAACATCATTAAAAAAAAAATACAATTTAACAACATACTTTATCTAGGCCTACAAATGCTGACGGGAATTTTTAACTTGGTAAATGTGCACAATATAGTTTATAAGAATTATAGAATTGTAGGGATACTTGTTAAAATTTTGTATTTATATTCATTATTATACTATCTAAATATGAATAAAAATATTATCTTTTAATTGCTTTCTAACTTCATATTGATTGATCAAATGATTTAGAAGTAGGTTATTAATATTATAATGAAAAAATTAATAATCAGAATTAATTAATCTTTGAATATGTTACACGAAGATGTACGGTACCAATGTTTCCGAAGTTAAACAAATAGGTTCTCTTCTTTAAACTTGTATAAATTAATATTTATATTTATATTGATAGTAAAAGGTTGTATTTTATATTCTTTTTATAACCTCAAAGTAAGTTTTATAACGTATTACAACCTACATTACTTATTTAACTAATATTTTAAGAAAATCAATTTCACAAGACTTATATTAATTGAAGTTGTAAACATAACCCCAAATTATAATCTACACTAGGTTTTGTTTTAGTATTACATACCATAGATGAAAACAGCTGTTATATTATATTGTTACTCATGTATGTATGTACGGACGTACAACCGCTTTTATAGGAGTTGATAGTATAACATTTCCGACTATGGCCAATGTTCCATCTCCTTGTAATAATGGAAAAAGCTAATTTCATACAAAATCTATATTCAGTTTAACTATAAAAATTACTAATTTCATTACTCTGGTTTTTTCAGTATGATGCAGATTTTTACACTTTGGGAAAGTCCACCATGTATTGCCATACAGAATAAGCAGAACTATAGTTTAATGTTGGAAGAAATGGTTCCTCATCTGAATACTATTTTGTAAAAATAAAAACAATGTAATAAGTTTCAGAAATAAAACAAATTTGTATTAGTTTATATTTTTAGGTTACAATATTTGGAATTAATTTAGTCGAACATATAATTGCATTATGTTTCTTTTATGGAATCAGGAGTGATACAGTTTCTACCCTCCATCATATCCGAGTTATCTGCATTGATGGATAGGGGGTGGGTTTCGAATAGCCATCTCATGGCTGTTGACATTTTAAAGTTATTCCTCTATTTCCAGCACTGAAAAATGTGTTTGAATTATTCTAGATCTTGGTCATATAGAACAACTAATCAACATAGATCTCTTTAGTTAAAGACTAAATACATTCAGTAATATGGCCCTTACAAATCTCTCAGCCGTAAAACATACAAAAACAAAGCAATCAAAGAGTTTCCCAAAGCCTCTTTAAGCTGCTCTATGGCTCATTTAACCTCTTATACTGTCCTAAATTACTTGTAACTCCCTCTTATGACTAACCTAGCAAACTCGTAGCACATAATTTCTTTACCTCGTACTGAAGCTATTGTAGTTGTTTAGTGTCCAAATGGTTTATTTTTCATTCAAGTTTGGCTGTTATATGACTCTATAGTTATGTTAAGGAACTAATGTGCCGCCACACCCTCTAGGCAGTATTTTCCTTTATATGCCTGTTGATTGACCTCCAATCTGGTTTTCTGACATTATAATACCGGGCTTGTTTCCAAAAGTCCTTGCAAGTTTTCCCAATGTTTGAGATCACTTACAATTTCTCGAAATAAGTACAAACTGTGGTGGTGTACATTTGCCACAGCTTCAATCATAAATTCTATCAACATTGAAGATTATGAATCCACCCCAAAATTTAACATCGTGCCATGGCATCGACTAAAGCTGGAGCACATACAAAGAAGATAGTACGAAGAGTAAAACCACATTTAGATTTGAAAGTGTCCTACATTTTGTTAATATTATGGTTTTTAATACTTGATTAATACATTGATATTCAGCTAAGGAGATATGTTCTTGTCGCCTGAGGACATATTTTTTATTCTTACATTAAATTTGTATGAATCTTTCCCGTATACCGGGAACTATTTTCAGTAGTTATTTATAACTTCTGGAACACCTTATATCCTAAATTAAAGTTAGAAACACCGTATATCTCATGTTGTTAGGCCAAAAATAAAATAATAATTATTAAATGTCAGAAAAAAAATTATTGGACTTTTTATTTTGAGTTAAAGACCCTATCCTACAATGGATGTCAACTGCTTATTCTACAGACCATTGACGTTCTTGTATCATATCTATTATAGGATATACGAAGTCATATTACTTCAACAAATGATGCGTAGAAATAAATAATATATTGTAATAAAAATTAACTTGTAATTAGAAAGGAATAATTAGAGCTTTTAACTTTCTACATGATATTCATGGTCTATAGAAATGGAATGGTGGATGCATAAAATCAGTGTACATGACATGAATGTGATACGGCCAGGAAGGAACTTGACAACAAACTTGATCGTAGTCCTAATCAGTGGATTACTGGTGCCGGAACTCACCGGAATGCTGTTCTGGTACTGCTTTCTATTAATTTTGTTTTAAAGTTGCACTGGACCATCCACTCCCTCAATCACACTCATTATAATGTTAAGCGTTATAAAAATGAAATTTAGTTGTAAATAAACTTGTTAAAAAAAATGAAATCAAGAAATTTCCAAATAAAAATTAAAAAATGTTCAAATTAATAAAAAGATTACATGTGGATTATTCTTTGCTTAACAGTCATTTCACTATTCAATTCCAATTAAAAACACTCTCTGTTCAAACTACTTTACTTTCAAATCAAAAAACTAACACTTAACCTCAAAAAACTTACTTTGTTTACTTTTGAAAAATCTATCAATCTTCCACATATAATTCCATCTATGCGTTATGACGTGTCATCTGTGACTATATTGCCCAATCCCGCCAACCTACCTCATGGTGCAAAGTTTATTATAAAAGATTGCATCATGCGTGGCAAGCATCTTTTCCCGCAATATAACCTCATATGCGTCATTTCTAATAATTATGCATATCTTAATTTACACAAACATCCTATTCCAATTTGATTTACCGGGGTGTGTTTCTTTGCTGCAAAAGTACTCCCTAGACGGACAATTGTGGGTATCAATGAAATTCAAAGCATTGTGACGAATAACCAAACTTTTTACTTCACTAGATCTTTATACAAGAAAAATTTATCAACAACATATAAATTACAAAATATAATCTTACCATTTACAACATGCAATTTGAAATTTAAAAAAAAAATAGACGCAGTTTGAATTTAGAATAAAACTATGTGAAGAAATTGAATTTGAAATGCAGACTGAAAATTACTACATACTATGGCCATTAACATTTACAAAATTGCTCAAAAGGTCCGAATACACCTAGGCTTTCTATGATATTCTTTTATACTTGTGTTCACAAGAAGTTCTATATAGCGTAAATCGGCGTCACATGGTCACAAACAGTTAAGTTACAAATACTCAATAATCACTCGCTGAATCACAAAGACGAAGCGTATATAAACGATATGTTGGTAGAAGTTTACATTACTACACAATTCACCACTCTTTCCAATAAACAATCCATATTCTGCAATGAATTCACAATTCACCCACGCTAGCAATACTGTTCAATTGCCATCTTACCAGAGAAGCCTCGCCCAACCATGCCGTACAAGGCCTTCAGAAATTATTCGTCATTTACCATCGCTGCTATCAATTTTGAGTCTGTGTTCTATATCACTATAGACGTTTATTGTTATATTTTTTAACATGTAATGTAGTTCTTCTAATAATTATCTCTCTTCAAATATGTTATAAATGTTTGTTATGTGACCTTAACACTATTTTTTAGACTGTTTTTTTTCAATATGCTCTGTTGTTTTTGTCAATGTTCAAATTTTTAAACAAGTATATAACGCACTTTTGTTTACCAATGTTTTTTCCTATCCATTAAAATTTAAGTCTGCTCTTTTAATTTTATATTATAGTCTGCTTGTATTTTTTTATCTTTACATTTATTAAGTTATTAAAATTTACTTGTTTTGCGTCTGATTTATTTATATATGTACCTATATATGATTCATTAAATTTTGATTACTGAATCTTGCGTCTCTTTTGTTACTAGACCATCATTCTTTGTTTAGACGATATGGGAATTTACTTGTCTCATTGTAATCTTCTATCACACGGATTGTGTATGTCATTCATCACTCTGTTCAGAATTTTACGTCCGCCAATCGCCAATCGAAAAACGTCAAGATATCTCCATACTACATTGTGTTGCGAGTATGTCTCCCACATTATCCCTCAGCTCGGAATTGAAATGGGGCAACTTGGAAGCACCAGACACCCTTTTGCCAGCCTCGCGTCACACCTTTAATGTTCGGCGAGCACTGAGAACGACTACAAATAAAAGAACGATAATTCAGATTCGAAGCGGCTGAAAAGTTTAAAACCAGCAATGCTTAAACTTTTATATTATTAACTTTTCAGCATGAAAAAGTTCACCATTTGAAGTATCTACCTGTAGAACAATTACATAACGACATAGAGTTCAATCTACATAAACTACAAATTTTATAATATAAATGCCAACCTTTTGTTTTCTAGTGACTAAAATTATAGAAAAAAGGGTTATGATCAAGTTTAAAAAAAATCTAAAACGCAATCATACAAATAACACATAAAAAAGATGCAAACATTGTCATCTGCTTACTGCTTTAGTACAGTGAAACAGGTTAGACTTAACTAAGAGTGGATTATTTCTTTCCATAATAGCTTTAACATGCAAACTTGTTTAATACTCTACAACAGGAAAGATCCATGTAATTCTTTGAAATTTCGTGTAACTCTTGTAATACTCGAAGTCAGCAATTGAATCTGAACGTATGTAGGACAAAGGCAGACAAGTCTGGGCGAGATGAGCCTTATAAGAGAAAGATGGCTGTTGCACTCTGACTTGTCCAGAAATGAAAAATAACTTAACCTCAATTTAATGATTTCTTAGGGAATACCACGATCCTGGAAATTATCCATTTGGGTTTTTCTTAGAAAAATGCTTTACGCAATACATATGTGTCAACCGTGTAATTCCTAAATCATAATTTTAATTATTACTTATGTAATTCAAGTTTAAAATTTAAGGGAAATTTTAAATTTGCTCGATAGGGAAAAAGAAAAACATTTTTGGATTCTACAGAAGTAGACCAAAAATAAAGGTTATAATATGATGTACTAACAAATTTTGAATATTTAAGAAAATGGCTAAAATGACGAAGTTTAGACATCATTAAAGTATGGAAAAAATGAAGTTAAATTTAAATTAAAACATGAAATAAAGTAGGTAAAGTTTTAAAATAAAATAAAAAGTTTAAATATTATAAAAATGGAAGGGTGAGAAATTTCACGCCTTAAAGTCAAGTAAAAAAGGAAGATTAAGTTTTAAAGTTGGTAAAAATTAAAGTTAGAGTAGGAAGAGGTAGAAATGTATAAACAAACCAGTATAAGAAATAAATTTCAGTCAATTAATTAATTACAAAAAGCGGTAGAATTTACAAGTCCCACAAACCACGCAAGAAAACGTCAAACCAAGAGAAACAGCGGCTATTGTCCTAAAAGCAGAAGAACTTCAAAGAAAATTACGAGAAACAAAAACTCAGAGAATTTTTCTCCAAGACGTCGTGGGAAAACCATGGGTGTAACATGTACGCGAACCAAACGTGGCACCACCATTGTTCGGTTTCGGAGTGAAAGAAGAAAACGCACACAGCAAGAAAAGTCAACACGGGTAAAAATCCTCCAACTCTGCGAAAAGTTATTGAAGAAAACAAAAGAACAATAGAAGAAGTAGTTATCACAAGATTAGAGTTCAAGGAGCCGTGTGTTACAAAAAGTAGTGGTGGAACAGGCTTGCCAAGGTTTGGAATAAAAGTAATGATAAAAAATGATTTTTAATTACATTAACAAGGAAGAAAAATCAAATAAACAAGGAAATCGTTAAAATATAAAGTATAAAAATTACAGAGACCATAAGTCCTGAAAAAAATTTATTTTAAAGTAAGAAAAACTCTCTAGTGAAAAAAGCAGGGGAGGTTGTACCTGCTTGGTGGGAAAACAGGGATTATGAGCGGAGACGCATCAGCAGCTTCACTTCTTAAAATGTTCGATAAGAGAAGGTGTTTTAAATATTTTACTACGATTTTGGACTTAGAAAAATTAGTATTAGTTATTAGCCTACGTTCTACAAAAATAATTATCAGTCAAACTAAATTTATAAAAGTTTAACTACTTCAAAAGTTTTAATGAAGTTTATGGAAGATAGAATAAATCTCTGCAACCAAGAAATCTACAGCAGATAAATGAAGTAGCAAACAGACTTCATTAAGGATTTGCGGCTAACAAAAAACAAGTTCTACTGACATGCAAGATTAACAAGCGAACCTAGGACTTCACGAGACCATCTTTAATCATCATCCTACAACTGTAAACCATCAGGAAGACAACGTTGCGGAGCAATACGACAACAGAGAATCACCGAGCTGCTCAACTACAACCGACTTCGGACACGAGACCGCAACCAACGAGAGCACCTGAACTCTGCTAGTCAAACTACAGCCGCACCTGACATCACCAACACCGTCAAGTAGGCGAAGACAAGCGTACCCAAAGGTCTGTGTAAAGCGAATTTACGTTACTCCTCAAATTAGAAGTTGTTTGATTAAAATCATGTAAATTTATTAAATATACTGGGTTAGGTAGGATAATGAATGAATTATCTCTTGTATTGTTGTTTATTAAAGCCAAAAGTAGAACTAAATAAAGTAACGTTAAATTCTCAGAATATTAAGTATTAATAAATAATAATTAAATAATTATTGAATAAAGCAATAGTAAAATTAATTAAAGTAATTAAGTAAAAGAAAGACTAAGAAAGTTTATAAATTGTCCCGCCTGAGTAGTTCAAGAAAAAATAAGGTTAAATTAGGTTGATACAATTTGTATTTTTGGGAAGAGGCCAAACAGAAAGAAAATATTTTATTTTGATTGATTTTGATTTTTGAATAAATTATTTATTTTTATTTTTCAGTATACAAATTTGCATTTTAACTTACCTATTGTTTGAATTTCAACCACAATATTTCCTATCACAGTGTTCAGTTATAAAAATATCCGAAACACAAATAAATTAAGTTGCAAGGTTACTTCCACAGCACTCACGGCTCAGATTTATTAAAAGTAAAATTAAATTCTTGGATTTTGAGATCAGCATACTTAAAATTAAATTCATTTTTTATTACTGGAAGTTTAATGTTAAAAGTTTTTAATAGGGATAATTAGACAGCTAAATATTCTACAACCAGTTATATAAAGGCTAGGCCAGACAAACTGATAATAAACTTATTTTACAACAATTTAAAAAAAATAGTGTTCCCAAAAGTGGGGCAAGACTTCCTGTTATAAAATTGACGCTCCCGAAAGTGACACATCAATAAAAGAAAAGTTTGTGAGACTGATTATGCACAAAAAGGAGAGGGTTTCGTCTTTACCATTATTCAGACACCTAACTATACTGCCTCTTAGATGTTTATACATATTTAAAGTTATGAAAGTATTTTATATAAATCGTGGTCATTTTTCAGATCTGAAAAGTAGAACTTCTGTGTATTTGCTTAGACGTGGCAATAAAGCATTCATACAAAGGGCAAAATTGTCCATATATTTCAAGTTTTGTACTAACATCGCTCTAAGAATTTATAACCAACTTCCGGAAAATATTAAGACGTGTACAAAATTTAACAAATTAACAAACTGTTGAAGTGCTATCTTTTGGGCATGGATAGTGTTGAGAATTTGATGAAAGTGGTCTTGTAACAGACAATTTTTATGGTGAAACATGTTGGTAAATTAAATCTTGAAATATGTATGTTGATATAAGCATTTTTTACTGATATGGTGTGTCTGTGTGTGTGTTTTTTTTGTTTTTTATGCATGTGTATGTGGTATGGGTGTGTATGTGTTTGTATATGAAGTTATATATGAAATGTATGTATATTGTTAAGTAAATAAATTTAAATATAAATTGTAATTTATAGTTGGATGCTTATTTAGAATTTTACTGAATTTGTTTAGTTATTTAGCAATAAATATTAACAAGTGATTTAACTGCTCCCACAAAAAACCCTACAATCTCTGTTGTATTATTTGTTTCTGTATTATGCAACCTCAAAACGGGCAAAAGCCCCTGGAGGTGCATTATTTTCATTCTTTGAAATGTTAATTTTTTTTTTTTTTTTTTTTTACTGAGAAGTATTTTTTTAATTTTCTTTTTTAAGTTTTTGTATCTAAGTTAAGTTTTATTTTAAATTTCGGTATATTATAATACGTCTACTAATCCTGTTTTTATGGTATTATCTTACCTTGTTCTACCGCAGTTTCGGGTATTCACCCATCATCAGGAACAATTTACAAAAAACACATAAATATGTATTGCACACAAAAAACACACAAAACACATTTCACTCCATGTGGAGGTCGTATAAAGTTAGAAAGTAAAAACATGCGGAAAGTCCACGCACTATTCCGAC
>JAGFPH010000714.1:136910-173607 GCA_018207615.1 Philaenus spumarius
CCTTTTCACCCCTGCCATTTCAACCCTTATTATCGCTCACCCCTAATCGACTGTAGGAATTGTAGAGGGGTTGGTCCTGAGCCGGTTGAAATCATTTTCAGTTCGATTCAGAGCTCTTTCCATTTTTTTCTGAAATGAAGCTATTCCAGAGCTAATTTGATTGGACTAATACAAAGAAGATAGTACGAAGAGTAAAACCACATTTAGATTTGAACGTGTCCTACATTTTGTTAATATTATGGTTTTTAATACTTGATTAATACATTGATATTCAGCTAAGGAGATATGTTCTTGTCGCCTGAGGACATACACAACATCCTATTCCAATTTGATTTACCGGGGTGTGTTTCTTTGCTGCAAAAGTACTCCCTAGACGGACAATTGTGGGTATCAATGAAATTCAAAGCATTGTGTCGAATAACCAAACTTTTTACTTACTCATCTTCACTAGATCTTTATACAAGAAAAATTTATCAACAACATATAAATTACAAAATATAATCTTACCATTTACAACATACAATTTGAAATTTAAAAAAAAAAATGAGACGCAGTTTGAATTTAGAATAAAACTATGTGAAGAAATTGAATTTGAAATGCAGACTGAAAATTACTACATACTATGGCCATTAACATTTACAAAATTGCTCAAAAGGTCCGAATACACCTATTCTTTCTATGATATTCTTTTATACTTGCGTTCACAAGAAGTTCTATATAGCGTAAATCGGCGTCACATGGTCACAAACAGTTAAGTTACAAATACTCAATAATCACTCGCTGAATCACAAAGACGAAGCGTATATAAACGATACGTTGGTAGAAGTTTACATTACTACACAATTCACCACTCTTTCCAATAAACAATCCATATTCTGCAATGAATTCACAACTCACCCACGCTAGCAATACTGTTCAATTGCCATCTTACCATAGAAGCCTCGCCCAACCATGCCATACAAGGCCTTCAGATATTATTCGTCATTTACCATAGCTGCTATCAATTTTGAGTCTGTGTTCTATATCACTATAGACGTTTATTGTTATATTTTTTAACATGTAATGTAGTTCTTCTAATAATTATCTCTCTTCAAATATGTTATAAATGTTTGTTATGTGACCTTAACACTATTTTTTTTAGACTGTTTTTTTTTCAATATGCTCTGTTGTTTTTGTCAATGTTAAAATTTTTACACAAGTATATAACGCACTTTTGTTTACCAATGTTTTTTCCTATCCATTAAAATTTAAGTCTGCTCTTTTAATTTTATATTATAGTCTGCTTGTATTTTTTATCTTTACATTTATTAAGTTATTAAAATTTACTTGTTTTGCGTCTGATTTATTTATATATGTATATATGATTCATTAAATTTTGATTACTGAATCTTGCGTCTCTTTTGTTACTAGACCATCATTCTTTGTTTAGACGTTATGGGAATTTACTTGTCTCATTGTAATCTTCTATCACACGGATTGTGTATGTCATTCATCACTCTTTTCAGAATTTTACGTCCGCCAATCGCCAATCGAAAAACCTCAAGATATCTCCATACTACATTGTGTTGCGAGTATGTCTCCCACATTATCCCTCAGCTCGGAATTGAAATGGGGCAACTTGGAAGCACCAGACACCCTTTTGCCAGCCTCGCGGCACACCTTTAATGTTCGGCGAGCACTGAGAACGACTACAAATAAAAGAACGATAATTCAGATTCGAAGCGGCTGAAAAGTTTAAAAACCAACAATGCTTAAACTTTTATATTATTAACTTTTCAGCATGAAAAAGTTTACCATTGGAAGTATCTACCTGTAGAACAATTACATAACGACATAGAGTTCAATCTACATAAACTACAAATTTTATAATATAAATGCCAACCTTTTGTTTTCTAGTGACTAAAATTATAGAAAAAAGGGTTATGATCAAGTTTTAAAAAAATCTAAAACGCAATCATACAAATAACACATAAAAAAGATGCAAACATTGTCATCTGTTTACTGCTTTAGTACAGTGAAACAGGTTAGACTTAACTAAGTGGATTATTTCTTTCCATAATAGCTTTAACATGCAAACTTGTTTAATACTCTACAACAGGAAAGATCCAAGTAATTCTTTGAAATTTCGTGTAATTCTTGTAATACTCGATTTTTCTAAGTCAGCAATTGAATCTGAACGTATGTAGGACAAAGGCAGACAATTAGTCTGGGTGAGATGAGCCTTATCAGAGAAAGATGGCTGTTGCACTCTGACTTGTCCAGAAATGAAAAATAACTTAACCTCAAGTTAATGATTTCTTAGGGAATACCACGATCCTGGAAATTATCCATTTGGGTTTTTCTTAGAAAAATGCTTTACGCAATACATATGTGTCAACCGTGTAATTCCTAAATCATAATTTTAATTATTACTTATGTAATTCAAGTTTAAAATTTAAGGGAAATTTTAAATTTGCTCAAAAGGGAAAAAGAAAAACATTTTTGGATTCTACAGAAGTAGACCAAAAATAAAGGTTATAATATGATGTACTAACGAATTTTGAATATTTAAGAAAATGGCTAAAATGACGAAGTTTAGACATCATTAAAGTATGGAAAAATGAAGTTAAATTTAAATTAAAACATGAAATAAAGTAGGTAAAGTTTTAAAATAAAATAAAAAGTTTAAATATTATAAAAATGGAAGGGTGAGAAATTTCACGCCTTAAAGTCAAGTAAAAAAGGAAGATTAAGTTTTAAAGTTGGTAAAAATTAAAGTTAGAGTAGGAAGAGGTAGAAATGTATAAACAAACCAGTATAAGAAATAAATTTCAGTCAATTAATTAATTACAAAAAGCAAAAACGGTAGAATTTACAAGTCCCACAAACCACACAAGAAAACGTCAAACCAAAAGAAACAGCTGCTATTGTCCTAAAAGCAGAAGAACTTCAAAGAAAATTACGAGAAACAAAAACTCAGAGAATTTTTCTCCAAGACGTCGCAGGAAAACCATGAGTGAAACATGTACGCGAACCAAACGTCGCACCACCACCGTTCGGTTTCGGAGTGAAAGAAGAAAACACACACAGCAAGAAAAGTCAACACGGGTAAAAATCCTCCAACTCTGCGAAAAGTTATTGAAGAAAACAAAAGAACAATAGAAGAAGTAGTTATCACAAGATTAGAGTTCAAGGAGCCGTGCATTACAAAAAGTAGTGGTGGAACAGGCTTGCCAAGGTTTGGAATAAAAAGTAATGATAAAAAATGATTTTTAATTACATTAACAAGGAAGAAAAATCAAATAAACAAGGAAATCGTTAAAATGTAAAGTATAAAAATTACAGAGACCATAAGTCCTGAAAAAAAATTAATTTTAAAGAAAGAAAAACTCTAGTGAAAAAAGCAGGGGAGGTTGTACCTGCTTGGTGGGAAAACAGTGATTATGAGCGGAGACGCATCAGCAGCTTCACTTCTTAAAATGTTCAATAAGAGAAGGTGTTTTAAATATTTTACTACGATTTTGGACTTAAAAAATTAGTATTAGTTATTAGCCTACGTTCTACAAAAATAATTATCAGTCAAACTAAATTTATAAAAGTTTAACTACTTCAAAAGTTTTAATGAAGTTTATGGAAGATAGAATAAATCTCTGCAACCAAGAAATCTACAGCAGATACATGAAGTAGCAAAGAGACTTCATTAAAGATTTGCGGCTAACAAAAAGCGAGTTCTACTGACATGCAAGATTAACGAGCGAACCTAGGACTTCACGAGACCATCTTTAATCATCATCCTACAACTGTAAACCATCAGGAAGACAACGTTTAGCGGAGCAATACGACAACAGGGAATCACCGAGCTGCTGAACTACAACCGACTTCGGACACGAGACCGCAACCAACGAGAGCACCTGAACTCTGCTAGTCAAACTACAGCCGCACCTGACATCACCAACACCGTCAAGTAGGCGAAGACAAGCGTACCCAAAGGTCTGTGTAAAGCGAAATTACGTTACTCCCCAAATTAGAAGCTGTTTGATTAAAATCATTTAAATTTATTAAATATACTGGGTTAGGTAGGATAATGAATGAATTATCTCTTGTATTGTTGTTCAAAGCCAAAAGTAGAATTAAATAAAGTAACGTTAAATTCTCAGAATATTAAGTATTAATAAATAATAATTAAATAATTGAATAAAGCAATAGTAAAATGAATTAAAGTAATTAAGTAAAAGAAAGACTAAGAAAGTTTATAAATTGTCCTGCCTGAGTAGTTCAAGAAAAACTAAAGTTAAATTAGGTTGATACAATTTGTATTTTTGGGAAGAGGCCAAACAGAAAGAAAATATTTTATTTTGATTGATTTTGATTTTTGAATAAATTATTTATTTTTATTTTTCAGTATACAAATTTGCATTTTAACTTACCTATTGTTTGAATATCAACCACAATATTTCCTATCACAGTGTTCAGTTATAAAAATATCCGAAGCACAAATAAATTAAGTTGCAAGGTACTTCCACAGCACTCACGGCTCAGAGATTTATTAAAAGTAAAATTAAATTCTTGGATTTTGAGATCAGCATACTTAAAATTAAATTCATTTTTTATTACTGGAAGTTTAATTTTAAAAGTTTTTAATAGGGATATTTAGACAGCTAAATATTCAACAACCAGTTATATAAAGGCTAGGCCAGACAAACTGATAATAAACTTATTTTACAACAATTTAAAAAAAAATATTGTTCCCAAAAGTGGGGCAAGACTTCCTGTTATAAAATTGACGCTCCCGAAAGTGACACATCAATAACAGAAAGAACTGTTGTAAAATTGGTGTACCCAATGTGGGGTGTCCACAATTAATTAAAATAAAAAATGATCCACAAAGCTGTTGTAACTCTTAGTGGTGACCCAACAGGCGAAACTTTAACTTGTTTTTTAATTGAATGATTTATATAATTTATTTTTATACATGGAAGTTAAAATGGCCTTATTTTTACACCTTTTTTGGTAATTACAGGTTAACTCTATATGATGCTTCAATTATTACATGTTGTACAGATTATTTTGCCAATGTAATATTTCTGTAGTTTTTTATAAAATATTTAATATTTAAATTTAAGTTGTTCCGTAATATTTTATGTACACTAAAATGTTAATAAAAAATAGTAACGTACTTCTCATTTGTATCCATTCCATACATATGTAATATTGTGTTGAATAGGTACTTAATTTGGGTTTGATTTCAAATCCATCTGACCACACTGTTGTTTATGTATAAGATTACAGAGGGTTAATTTGTTTGGCATTTTGAAGGGATCAAAAGTTAATATTTCATGTAATATCATCTCATATTGGTATTTATTGAATGTTAAGTGAGGAAAATTGATGTAACTTCTTTATAAGTTTGAAATCATTGTTTAATCAGTACGTTATGACTCTTATCAGTTTTAACAACCAAACTTGATGTTCCACTAAGATAATGTTAGAAATATGTCCCTGTGTTAGTGTTACATAAATTAAGGAATCGATTGTCCTTAATTATGTGGTTGGCAAGGTGATTTATTGTCTTCTGTGATCTTCATTTTGTATAGGAAAACCCTAATTGAAAAATGAGTGTATCGATAAGTATAAATAATGTAAATAAAATTTGTATCCTTGGAGTTTTTAGTATAATAATCCACCAATGCACAGTACATTCAGGTAAAATAGAATTAGTTATGTTAGCAATAATAAGTGATTCATGGATAACAAAATTCATGGATGTAGTGATTTGTGTGGTTATACAAATGCATTAAATATTACATACAAATTTGTATAAAACTTTCCACACAATGATTATCACAAAGATCATTTTAGGCTATTCAGCCATTTTAAAGCAGGCGCGTATACAGGGGGAGGGTCATGGGGGTCATCACCCCCCCCCCCCCCCAAACATTTTTTAAGGCTTGATTTATATGTTTGATTTAACCCTTCAAGCACCAAATACACTATACAGTACTGTCGTCTCAGTCCGCCGAGCAAGTGGCAGGCAGCATTATTGTATCGTTTGATTGTGTTGAATATTTCACCCACTATAAATCATCCAATCTCAATAAAACAAAAACGATTGGAAAGTAAATGTTTTAAACATTAATTTTTGTACTAACAAATTTTTTTTAAAACGTATATTTACATATTATGTAATCATCGTTTGTAATTGTAGTTGTCTAAAAAGAAACCTAAATAAAGAAAAGACACAAAACTTTTCACTTTTCTAAGGCTCATAATCGTTAGACAGACTTGTTTTGAAAAGAATATAAGGTCACCTTTGGATTCGTCAAGATTTGAACTTTCTAACATTGTCTTCCAATCATTTGTCACTCATATTTTTTAGAATTTAAAGTAAAAACAGTTGCTAGCCTACTTGGTGAAACTCCATAATAGGGATAGAAATAACCAATTGGTAAAATTTCAATTATAATTGTGAAATTTTACCAATTGGTTATTTCTATCCATATTTTTTTAGATATGAAGTTTTCTGTAAACCCTTAAAAGATTTTACAGTTTTTCAACCAATGAGCAAGCATATTTTGTATACAAGCAAATCGATATACTTGTACATTGATGTTTATATGGATTTTAGTGTAAATTCTATATTTTCATTTGATATAAGGAAAACCTGATTTACTGTTCATGGGCTACAGCTATGGGTCTTGTATGTAAAATATGTACCATTGCGCCGATTGTCTTAGCGCATTTAGCCCAGCCAATAGAGCAAAAAGAAGTCTAATTTTGTTATTGAATTTAACAGCAAGCGTCATCAACAGTGACTTTAAGGGTAGCAAAACAAAAACTGCCAGGCAATTATCTTTTCGCATTTTGTATAAACAAAAATTACAGTACATTAGGACTTTTTGGGTTTTTTGTTAATATTATAAAAAATTATGAATGGCTCACGATACTTCCAAAAAAACTACAAATAGTTTTTTATAGACCCTGATTGGACCATTTTCCAATGAGAAAAGTCAGAAAAACGCTTAAAAACTACCATTTTTTAAAAGTTCATATCTTTGTTCATTTACAGATTAAGGGCAGATTTTTCAGAAAATGATTGTTTATTACGTGTTCTTCAAACAGGAAGGAGATGAAATTTGTCGCATTAATAGTTTTTGCACAATTGCAGTATAAACAATGTAAGCCATTATCTTGCATAATGCGCCCAATTAACCTGAGTGGCCCGATTTAAGTAGGCATTAAAATCAACAATTCGTATATCTACGATTTCTTAATAAGATTGATAAAGCATAATAAAAATGCTTCAGAACATAGGACGAAACGCGTAAATTTGCGGCCAACGCCGATAGTAAATTTGCCAGAAGGCGGTAGTGACGGAAACAGCAGCCTTATGCGGGCATTTTCGTTCTCTTTTCCTCAGCATTAAGCAAGATAATAGCCTAAATTGTTTATACTGCAATTGTGCAAAACTATTAATGCGACAAATTTCATCTTCCGCTTGTCTGAAATACACATACTAAACAATAATTTTCCAAAAGATCTACTCTAAATATTGTAAATTGACAAAGATATGAACTTTTGAAAAATAGTAATTTTTAAGAGTTTTCCGACTTTTCTCAGTGAGAAATTGTCCGATCGAGGTTTTCAAAAACCTTTTTGTCGGTTTTTTAATTCTCTACAAATGTTTTGTTGGAAGTATCATGATCCTTGCATAAAATCAACGAACAACCCAAAAAGTCCAAATTGTTATTTTTGTTTATATAAAATGCGCAAAAATTTCCTTGCCTGATAATTTTTGTATGTTATACACCTATGTGCTACCCTTAAAGCCACAAAGGATGTCGCTTTCTGAAATTCAATAACAATAAAAAATCTATTGGTTGGACTAATTGGTTTACGGAGCGCACCGCTGTATGGAGTTGTATGACTTCAATAAGTGAGTGCTTGTGTTACGTTGTGTTAAATTTAGCAAATAAAAGTGGATATAGGCCTAATGATCGTGTTGTGGAATTATGTATGATTTTAGTAGCGTTTCTGTTAACTCTTTAATAATTAGGGTTTATTTTATTCTTTTATCTGCAAGAAACTCTTGCTCTTTCAAGAAAATATTTATGGCCTACAAATACATATAAAAACTATTCCATAGTGTTTATACATATTTTTTAATTCCCCAGACCCGTTGTTGTTAAATTATTGGTAATGTTGTTTTCGACTTCTTATGACCCCTCCCAAAATGAAATCCTGTATCCGCCTCTGTTTTAAAGTTACTGGTTAGTATTGTTAACTGTCAACATATATGAAAATTAATAGCACATGAAAATGTTTGCGCACTGAATTTATATTCAGTCAAAACACTATCTAATGAAACTGGTCTGCCTCTGTGTCATTGTTAGGTATATATAGGAATCTTATTTGAGTTTTAGTAAGCAAATAGTGAGTTGGAGACAAAAAATTTTTTTTTGAAAAGCAGTTATCAGTGTTTAATTTGAACGATTTGTAAATCTCATATTGCTCTAATGTATTCAATAAAAGTTTTCCTTTTTTGCATTTAGATTTTGGGATAGAAAGTTTTATTCAAATTTCATATAAAATAAGAATAGTTGATTTGGCAACTCCAAATAATAATACTAAATATTACAGTTTAAACTTCATTAACTAAATACAAACTTAAGCTCTGTTTTATGTAGTTATTGCTGCACAAAATTTAAGACAAAGTTTTTCAGTTGTTGCAAGGTCTTATCAAGGAAAAATTGGGAGGGGTGGTTAGTTGGGCTAATAGTTAGTTAACATCAATCCTTAAAAATCACCCTTACAGCAAGAACATACTTAGAGTTCTTTAAAAGAGCAGGTTGATACAACATACATACACTTGTTTTAAAACAAAATGCTACAGTTAATATTAAGAAATCAAAAATCAAATATAAAAATATGTAAACTACAATGCAATAAGTACAATTCAAAACAAAACCTAACCTTCTATATATATGTATATATATATATATATTACACAAACTCATTTATAACTTTTCTGCAGCTATTTCCCTTTTCCTATGAACTTGACATCAGTGCCAAGACGTTGTCCACATGAATTTCTCAAAAACGTTTTTAATCTTAGCAGTGATGAAAAAGTTCATTCGGAAGTACAAGTCTTGACTGGTAGTGAGGAAAAAATATTTTAACAAAATAAATATGTTTGGGTACAACCCCTTATTTCATTTTCCAAGACTTTCAACAGTGCATGTTGGGTGGTCAACTTCAATCTTTTTCTCCCAATAGATTTTTCAAAGATGAGATTCTGCTTGTAACAGAGCTAAATCAATTTCTTTTTGGTACGACTTTAAGCTTTTAATGTCTAAATAAGAAGTCTTGCAGCAAATCTACGGCAACAAAGATTACAAATAATTTTTTGTGGTCCATAAATGTTGATTCTACATGACTAAAGAAGTATTTAAGGAGAGAAATTGCCAATGCAAATGGAAATTATTTTCTGGATCTTTCGTTTGTACTTTAAAGGGGTGGAATTGGGTAATAGTAAGACCTGGAACCTTGATCTCTCTAACAACATCACCTATTATATTTTTGTCATCGTTGAAATTGGCGGTAAAGTCACTTTCAATATTCTTTCGCATGTTCTTGAAACAAGTATATTTTCAACATCATTGGTTGCGGATTTCAAGTCACAAAGTAGGGATAGCAAAACCTTACACATAAAATGATTGCGTAAGAAAAAACTTTTGCCAAGAAACAAATGGTCTCAACAAATTCCCCCATACCCCCCATACTAAACATGAATTTCACAAATGAAGATGTTTTTGATGAGGTGTCCTGTATGGATAGTCAGTCGCTCATCTCCTCCAACGTGGTTTGAAAGATCTTTGAACTTCAACAGGCGCTTATGGTTCTCAACCCATCTGGTTTCACACATTGAATTTCATTGTGGTTTACCATTGTGACTGCGAGTTTGTTGATTTATTTTTTTGTTGGAGTTTGGACATTCATTGAAGGAGAACCTTTCAAAAAATGTATAAGTGATTTAATAGTGCAACACAGTTTCTCACAATTTGTAAATCACAAGAGCAGAAATGGATGTATAATTCTTGTAGAAAGTCTTCTTACGGCTGCTTGGACGCCTTTAAGCGACCCTTTCATTACAGAGGCACCATCATAGCCCTGTCCCTACATTCCAAACCAAGAGATTTCAAAGCAGAAGCTATTGTAGTGGCTATGTGTACTCCAGTGCCAGTGGTGTTCCAGTATAACAAAACTCAAGAAATCCTTTTTTGAAATATAACAAGCTTCAGCTTTGTGCGTGTTACAAACACAAGCTCATGTCCTGCAATATCTGTTGTTTCACCAACTAAAATTTAAAACCAGTGCCAGTAATTGATACCAGTGCCAATTACATTGTCAACAATTTGTTTCTGAATAATTTACCCACGAATCTCAATTAGAAAATTTTAATTCCTTTATCCACTACTAGGAAAATCGTACGTCATTTACTGTATCCATAATAAATTTAACGGAATTTTATATGATTAATTTTAGGTTTAAAAATTTTTTTAAATCACCAGAATCAATGAAAAAATGTCTTTTTAAATTCCTGAATGGGTTTTAACCCCTGACCCCCCTCCAGTTATTGGCTGATCTCAATATTTTGCATCTGCACTTTAAATTCATATTGATTAAATTTTCGTTTAGTGCAAAGACTTTTTATGTATCTTTTAGTTTTTATTGAATAGTAACTAATCCCTGGTGGTTATCCAGTTGTTGATATTTTTGCATAAAGGCAGTTTGCATTAGACACTTGGCTTATTTATTTAGGCTTTCTAATGAAACCCTGAATGGAATATTTAATTACAGGCTATCCTATTAACTTTGCTAAAACTTTATGAAAACTCATTTGGGAGACTCGCTCCTGTTGAGTCATTTTCTTAAATTATGATATTTGAGGTTGATTAAACATTTTTTATTTCTAAGTTTTAAATAATGAAAACTGTCCTTTTTTAATCATGCTTTGGTTTTATGAATAAAAAAATGTTGAGAATTATCTGCTACAAACTTTTAATTAAAATAATTATTTTTGTTAGTTTTCTAGTGTTATTGATATTATTTTGTATTTTTACGTCTGGAAAAATAACCCATACAATTTCATGTTTGGCTAGAAATAATATGTTATTATGTCATAATAAAATCTACTTTTTAGAAGAAAATCCACCACCACCACCACCACCCCCACCCCCATCACCACCACCATCACCATCAGAACCATCTACACAAGGAAATGGAACAAAATATGAAGGAGACTTAGTAGAACTGGGTCCAATATATTCTTTGAAGGCTGTTATGGAAATTCTAACTAGTGAAGAGGTAAGAATGTGTCTGTTGTTTCAGAGTAGATCTATTATTTATAGTTGGTTATCTCAGTATTATATTTACATAATATAGTTATTTTCCATATTCAAGTTATAGTTAGTTCATATAATATAGTTATTTTCCAGCATAGAAACAACCCAGGTGTTAGGACACTTCTGGACAACTATGTCATTAACTGCCAAGAATTAAAGAAAGTTCCTCCATTAACACAATTCAGGAAACCTTTTGTTGTAATTGAAGGCTTTCAAAGGAGAAGTAAGTTATTCCTTGCACTATAAATGTTTTCTTTTCACATTTTATAAATAACATTTCCTTTATTATACACTTAATATGTTATTTATTTTCATGCAAGCTTTTAATTTTATAAACAATTTGCATGATTTGGTAATAATTGTTGAATAAGACACTCACTGTAGTTGGTTTGGTTTCAAGGAAGGTATATAATGACACGGAAACTGTCTCGATACATGAGAGGTATAGAAGTATATAATCCACCTCCAGGATATTTGGATCTTAGACAGGCATTTAACTACAGTGTAGCAGCAAGAAGAGCTTACTTTGCCCTTGGTGTTTACATTGCTGCCAATAATGTTAAAATGGCAATACCTTACAAAGCAGCTGTTATGTCAGGGTATGTATTTGTCTTTGGTTGGATTTCTTCAACTTAAAAGTACATGGAAATTTTGTCTTTTAACGATATTTAAAAAATGTTATCACGTTAATATTCTGTATTGTTAAACAAAAACAATTCTGTATGAAGCATTTCTTTCCCCAGCATTGTCAAAAGAATATTTCTTTACCATTTTGATCTATTTTAAGAAAAATAAGAGATTAAATTCAATAATGTGTTTAAAAATGGCGGCTGTTTGAAAATTTTAAACCTGAATTACCCAAAAACTGTACATTTTAACAAAAATTTCACATTTTTGTAGCCGTTTTAATTCCCTATCGCATGGTGTAACTGCCAAAACAATCGGATGAAGGATAATAGTGAGTTATGTCTAGTAATTGGTTTGTTCAACCAACACAGTAAATACAACAATGCTATATTACAACAGTATGTATGCTGTTATTATCCATAACTTAACTTACTATTATCCTTCATCTGATTGTTTTGACAGTTACACCTTTCAGTAGGGAATTAAAAATGCTACAAAAAAGGTGCCTTGTAATTTTTTATTAAAATTTCGGTTTTGGGTAATTCAGGTTTGAAATTGAAAAAATGTATTCTTGATTTTCTCTTTATTTTGACCCATTACACTTATCACCAGCCACTCTGTATAACAAAATAATAACAATGATCACAAAATTGAGCCCTGGGGCACCCACATTTAACCTTTTAGCTTTGGCTGAGTTTGTATCCATTGATTTTTATTTAACAAATGTAGGATTTCCATTGCTGTCTCTTAATCAAATAATAACACTTCAACTATAAACCACAAGCCCATTTATACCCATTTGTAAAAGTATACTTATTAATTTTGAATCTGTACACTATCAAACGCTTTATTTAAATCCATGTATATCCCCAATACCTTTAATCCCTTATCCTCAGCATTTATAACAGAGTTCAAATAATCAATTGCAGCTGTAATTACTGTTTGCGTTGCTGCTCTTTACCAAATAGATTGTTAATCTCAAGATATTCAATTAATCTATTGCACATTGCTCACTTGTAATGCTAGTAGTCTATAATTTGACATTTCTGAATAAAAAACTTTTGTGTACAATGGTTTTATTTTTGAAAACTTTAATTTGTCTGGGAAAAGCCCAGTTATAAGTGATGAGTTAATAATATGTAGAATTATGATTATGCAAATTAAAACTGTAAAATCTAAATACTTCGCTTTTCTGTTTAAGATATTGGTTGGATCAAGCTACATTTGCATTGGCTAAAAAATACAAACCTAACTTACCTTCACCTGATTCGCATGAATGGTATTGGCCTCATGATCTTTTGAAGCCAGATCTTATATTTTATTTGATGCCAACGCCCGATTCTGCAAACACAACTCTTAAACCAGATCTACTTAAACCTCTGTAAGTATTGAATAACCAAATAGCCTACAGTAGTATAAATGTACAGTAAAACGTCGGTTATGAGAAATAATTTTGATCAGGGGTGTCGGACAATCGATCATTGACCAATGACCGAAAAAACGAGCCTGTGCGTTGAAGGAGCAGCAATAAGACACAAAACAGTGTTATCTATCACAACTATCAAATGTATTTAAAAAATCTTAAAGTCCATTACATGACTGTTTATGATGCTTTTCATAATATAGTTTTATTTAATATGTAGGCCTACAGTAACAGAATTGTTAAATTCAAATCATAATTTAAGGTTTGCATGTATTGCTTAGAAAAGAAATCCAAAATTTTTTTGCTTCAGTCATATGACTTGTTTTCCTTGCTGCTAAACAATACCGTAAACCTTTTAAAGACAGCAGTTGAACAGCATTGCATTCTTCTTGCTGTTTTAACTACAGTACTTCATTTCGGTTTCAAGGCAGTGTGAACTAAACAGCACAACAAACAACAGTACGGTATGAAACAAATGAAGGCCCACACGCTACGTGGCCAGATGTCAGTCAGTGCTACTACCGGCCATGTTCACTATCTTGAACGCTTTCTGTTAATGGTTGTTTCGGATGACCGGTATTCGGATAATCGACACTCTACTGTATTACTGAACTAATAAACGATCTTGTTTATTCATTTGTATTACTTTTTAAATATTGATTCAATTATTATAGTAGAACCTCATTATAACAAATCTCAAGGGTCCAAAGAGAAAATTTGTTATATCGGAATATTTATAAAACCAAGGTTCAATATATATTGAGATGCAGCTATTATTATCAAATGCAGCTATTATTCGCTATAAAAGGGTTTCCGCAAACCGAATGAGTCCCTGTGTAATGAATATATCTGAGTTTAACCTATATTTAACAAATGATTTTCAACGTTAGGCCCTACATCTAAACTGACAGTACTGTATTAAAAATAATAGAGAAATAAAATGAAAATACAGTATAATTAGAAAAAGTAAATATGTAATTAACGTACTAAATTTTGTACATGTTTGCCTTAAGTTTTTACTGCGACACTGTTTCATCCACTTTATAACAGCCTTCAACAACCTTTAACACCTAACGTTTAAATTCCACTGTAAGAGACTTCCTCGAATTTTTCCCTCCATCTTTAAACTGAAATAAAAAACTCTTTCACTATGCAACTCTTTGCAAATTAAAATCAGTAATACAAAATTTTATTTTTTGACAAAAATCGATAATATGTGTATTTAAATTTTATTTTAAATTAAATTTACAGTTAACCTTTAATAATTATCAATTTACCATCAATCCCACTTTAAAAAAGAGACTTCCCAAATATATTTAATTTTAACCTCAAAAGTTTGTTTACTTTTCCGTATTCTACAAATCTGTACAGAAATTTGTAGAATTTGTAAACAAAGTATCCTCCATCTGTCCCTTGCAAATTTTGATCATCTATGATTCATCACAGATGTTCAATCTTCACACCTTTCTTACGTTAACCGCGTAATTTAGGTATGACGTCATTCTTTTATTTAAGGCCTATTTTGAGCAATCTTTTGTTAAATTTTCACTTTTTCCAAATTTTCTCCGGGGTCGGGTTTCGTCAGGCCATTCTAGTACTCACTTGGCAAGATCGAGGCAAATAAATGAAAACTAAGACATGTGATGGCAAACTCTAAAAACTTTAATTACGCATCATTTGACCTCATTCATATGACATAAAAATAATACAACATACAATTTTTTAAAATTTTAAATTGATTAAGAAATATTTTAGCAAAAAGAGAGAGAGACTATTAAACTATAAAATGAATTAAACCCCAATTGAATTAAAAATACGAAATTACAAAATCACCTCTAGTCTTGGCTAATTCACATTTCAAAATCGTCCATCCTCCACAGAAAAGTTTAAACATTTATTTACATTTTTAATGTTACAATCCTTCAAATATATTATTGTTTAAATAATACTTGCGTGATCACTTTAAACGATGATGAGCTCATATAAATTTGTCACACTTCGCACTACGCAGAGCACGTGGTTGAAGAGTTGTATCTCCGTATAACTTTTTGAATCGATGATTTTTTCGACAAAAAACTTTTACATAACACTCACTTGCCCTCAGGCCACAATTAATTATATAACTCATTATTGTTGATAATTGACCTACTTCTGGTCAAAAACTTATAATTTATTTTTAAGACATACTGCTATACGTCCTTCTGATTCAACTGACTAACGAAGAGTGAACGTTCACAACGTTCCACTACGTTTTTCTCATGCTTCCAGAATTTTCTACGGAAGGAACCAACTTGATCATCGATGCTGTCATTGCATACTTCCTAAACCATGTGTGCATATAATTATATTTTACTATGTGCTTATAATGTTATTGTCTTTTAAATAATGGCAAGTATTATTTTCGATGTAATTGTTTTTTAACTGACTTCGTTGTATTAATTTTTTATATTAACATATACACTTTTATTTTATATCAATGTCTCATAGTCTCTATTCTATTTATTATGATTAGCCATTTGTTTGAATTCTCACGGTAGGTCAAATTTTCATTTTTTAATTC
This sequence comes from Philaenus spumarius, assembly GCA_018207615.1. Classification (NCBI taxonomy): domain Eukaryota; kingdom Metazoa; phylum Arthropoda; class Insecta; order Hemiptera; family Aphrophoridae; genus Philaenus; species Philaenus spumarius. The sequence continues at coordinate 152,902 of JAGFPH010000714.1, forward strand.
TTCTAAAAAGTTCGTACTTACTTTATAAAAAATTATTGTTTACTTTATAATTAAAATATCACCCTTTTTTTTATTTATCATTAAATTATTTTTTGTTTATATATTTAGTTATTTTTTAATTTCCTATCCTAAATCCTATTCCTAATCCTATCCTATTATTTTATTTTATCCTATCCTATGAGATACAATTCTACATAAGTACTTGACCAAGTTAACTATTACAAATACACTATATGCCTCTCTCTTTACATTTGAGTTATTAGATGAAATTTTCATATACGCTTTTTTTATAATTCTCGTTGTCAGTGGGCACATGTGTTACAACTAGCTTAATTTTCAAATCACACTAAGCGTCTTGACAAACAGCCATACAACACTGACCAGTAAGGAAGGGGTAAGAAGAGGGACAGAAAGCAACTGCTGTTGTTTTAATGTTGAGACATGCGCCTGAGTCACTACAAACTGTACTGGTTTGAAGTTGTAAGCCAAAATACTACTTAATACAGTGGTGTTTTTAACATTGAGTGTTACGTTGGTTACAAGGGGATTTTTTTAAAATCGTTATATCGGGGAATTTGTTATACCGGAGTGTGTTACACTGAGGTTCTTCTGTATATTTATTATCAGCCAATACATGTCCTGAAATTATTATTGTTTAAGTAAACCTATTATGAATAGATTTCAAAAACTTTATTATAATTTTTTTTAGGGTGACCAAGTCCAATCTTTCATTATTTGTTATAATGTTTACTTTTCATTAATATATTTATAAACAGTTATTGATAAATATTATGTTCTAAATAAATATATTTATGTTACTGTACCTTAAAAATATTTATGTTCATAAATGTTCTTCAGTTTCCTATCCAATGTTTTGTTCTCCTATTGTGTGGCTTCTAGTTAGATATACAGGATGGCCTACGGGAAATGGACAGTTTTGAAATTAGAAGAACTAAGTTAATTCCCAGGGAGTAGAGGGGTCTTTCATGGATTACATGTAGCTGTTCAGGAACCCAATAACAAAAGTTTTGTTTAATTAACCAAACCATTTGAGTGAAAATAAATTTCATCGCTCATTGCTACTACTGCATTTTAATCATCTTTAATCAAAATTTCATAGCACAGCAGTTTTCTTGATGTCGATAGCCGGGAACTATTGAACTTTCTACATTTTATAGGAATGCAATTTTAAATCCACATGAAACATTTTTCTCACTGTTTCAAGGGTTGTCTGTAAAATATGTACATGTTAGCATGAGGAACTAGTCGGACTACTAAAGGTGGCCTCTCTCAATTGGTAACTTTTTTGGGCGTATTTGCAGTTTTTGCAGTGCGTGGTAACTTCTTTTTGTCAATGTTTCTCGTTGTTGTAAAAACTTCTACCTAATGCTGGATGGTATTGTGACTTGGAAATTTGACAATCCACTTGAAATAGAATTGTGTTGAGATGGCAGGCTCATTATTTCAATCAAAGGCTTTATATGTTTTCGATAAGCTTTCATAGGTGCCTATGTTAAATTAAATGGTAGATACTGACCTTTCCTCTTGTAAGAATCAAATATTTTTTTCTTGAAAATCAACTTAGTTTTGTTTATTTTAAAACCATTTATTTTCTCTACTTCACTCTGTACAAAATGAATACACGTTCTAAATTTTTTTAAATATTTATATTTTGAAAATTTAAATTTTTTTTAGGTTTTTTAGTTACTACTGTAAAATAGCAATGTGTAACGAATTCAAAAAAATATTTATGCAGATGATATAACGATATTAAAAAGATAAAAATATCTAATTAAACCATTAAATATATTACTAATCCTTATTTTAGTAGTATTTATTTAATTCACTAATTTAATTTCCTATACTATATTCCTAAGGGAGAATTGTTATTTTAATAAAACGTATTTCCTCTTCCTTACAGGATCCTGGACATCTACCGGCGTTGGAGAGAACCTCCAATTATATTTATTGAAAAACAAGTAACTTACCGAGGAATGGTTAATGAAATGATCCCTTACTTAAATTCAATGTATCATAGGCCAAGTTATTAAATTATTTGAAAACACAAAGTGAATTTTTCAGTTTACCTTGCATTATCATTTCATTATCAAGGTAGCTTAATTAATAAAGTTCTCTAAATTATTGGGATTGGCCGACTAAATTTTCTCTGACATAAAAACTGTTTTTTAAGGGTTGACTCCACTGCTATAGTTATATAGTGTCTAAAATGTTATTTATTTTGAGTAATCAAATTATTGGCACAAAACAAAGAGAAATTTTTTAGGTGTTCGTTTGGGACGGGAGTGTGTCTCGACTTTTATATTTGACAGAAAATTACTCTTGATTTTCAAGATTATTACATAACTTTAAAACTCATCAATAAAAAATATTAACAATCAATACCAATTACGTTTCTGTATTTGAAATGGAAATTTACACAAATTGTTATCTTGTGTAAAAGCTTTAGCTCAGATGTACAAATATAGGGACCTGAACATTGTTGATTTTTTAAGTGTCTTAAATAAATAAATAAAATCTTTGTGAAAACAAAAATCGTTTTATTTTTTTGATAAACAAGAATACCTTCCTTTCAATAAACAATTCATTAAACCTCCCCTTTCCCCCATCAAATTTTGCAGGAGCTTCCCGAATTTGGGACTTTAAAATATGTTTAACTTACTATAGTTTTTTTTATTGTGATCCTATTACATTTATGGTATGTATTTATTATTCATCAGCACATCTATTAAAAAAATATAATTTTAATATATAATATTTAATAATAATATAATATTTAATACAGCACCTGAAATAAAATAAAATTCTATTATGGTAATTAAATGTAATTTACTTATTTTTGTGGTAACTTTTCATAAATGGAATACATTATTATTTTATTGGTTCAGACTCAAAAGCTTCCTTTTCATCAAAATAATTCTTCATAGCTGTAACTGTATGTATATAATCACCTGAAAAATAAGCCTGCATAAGATATAACAACAAAAGAATATTTTGAATACATCACTTTGTTAAAAATTACTATTACTATATCAAAGCCCACTAAAGAATACCGTTGCGAGGCGGCCAATAGGATGGGAGCGCAGCGTTGCCATATCTACTAGCCTCGAACACTCCTGGTATTTACCGCTTGAGGCTTGATCGCACAGTTTAAAGAACTATAAATGCGTTGAGTCAGCCGCAGTCAGTTAGAAGCGCAGGAAGAATGTGACAACGTCGCACTAAGGCGATAGGAGCGTTCAAGGTCTCGGTGTACACAAGCCCGTCCCTCAATGGTATTCTTTAGTGGGCTTTGATTTAGCCTATTTCCTTTGTCTAAAAATTGTGCTCTACTTTTCAAATAGGTAATCTCTTCGATGTTTTATCAATAATCTCACAACAATAATTAATAAACATTTTTTAAATTAATTTATTTCACTAATTTGGGTTAAAATTTATACTGTGTATATTTTTGTAAAATTTGTGTTACATTTTTTGCACTATATACTCTTAAAACCCCAACAAAACTTTTGAAAATAAAAGCGTTTCTTGTAAATTTTAATTCAAATTAAATACATTTTTGAAGTCGTACAGAAATAATCTAAAATATAAAGTATTTTTTCCCTCATCTTTGGTTAAAACTATGTTCTTTGTTTAATATTATGTGTATTAAAGTATATTGTGATGTAGAACAATTAACTCAATATATATATATATTTTAATAATAATACAAATATTACAAAAAAACTTACTGTTAAATGCATCACATGATGGTAAAAGTCCTCCAAATTCTTGGGGTAAGAATTCTATGGGAATCTTTTTATGTAGAAGGCTCAAGTCTGAGGGGTTGTAGAAAACTATCTGAATCAGACAAAAGAATATTCTGATTTTTTTTTTAAACATCTAATTTTAAGAAGTACTTCAGATCATTGTTTTACAAGCAATTCTATTTAGACCATATCATAACTTTTACTGTATTTAAGATTATTACATATTAATGTAAATTTATTAACAAAATTTTAGTTGCAATTTTAGGTCAGATAATGTATTCGAAATAGAATGAAGAATAAACAATAACACAAAATTGCCATGTAACAGAATTTTTTATTTTATTTTAAGAAATGTAAAAATTTAGTCAATTTTATATAACTCATACAGTTTAAATGTTTTGCTACAAATATACAATTCAAATCAAAAGAAATTGGCAAAAAAGTACCAAATATTAGTCAACTAAATGTGTTATTTTGAATATGAAAACAAAACCATTAAATTAATGTTTTACCTTGTTTAAAATTTGTGCATCAGTGAAAGGCTTTATTGCTGCTAAAGCAAACTTTGCATATATTGAAGAACTTATTAAATCAATTGAATGTAATCGAACTGGCAGTCCTTCCTAAAAACAAAATATGTATTATATTTTTACAATGCAAGGGAAATCCATTATAATAGTAATTTTATATTCAATTCAATAATATTCAAAATAATCCAAAACAAATGTTTTGTTCATGTGTTCAGAAAAACCACCACTAATCGAAATAACTGAGCAAAATTTTCTATAATTATTAGGTACTATAATAAAATTTGTTTTCTGGATAAAACACAAAAACTAATGTAATAAAAATAGCTTGCAAAGTGTGATTTACAAGTATATTCAAAACAAACAGGTTTCCTTAGTTTGATATTAAAAGCTGTTATTTATTTTCAAAGATAGACTTTCAAGGTCACACACATTACTGTTATGTTCTTGGTCTTCAGAGATCGACCTTGTCATTATTGTCTGCACGTTGAGTAAAGGCAAATCACATTTTCCTCAGTTACTTCAAGTTGTGCTAACCAAGTCAAAATTACATAAATGAATCCCTATAGAGTCTAAACAGACACTTCTCTAAAAAAAAGTATTCAAAAGAATTAAAATTACCTTTTTTTCTGAAATCATCATAAGATGTAGAGGTTTCAATAAGAAATGGACAAGTTGAGCACCTTGTAGGGGTGTGCGGGATTGACTTTTTTGGATTTGAGACGAGAACCAGATGTTGTTTATTACAAATTATTGAGATCGAGTAAAAGACGAGAGCTGAGGTTTAGGAACAAGTGAGAAATAAGAATTTATTAAATACAAACTATTGAGATCGAGGAAAAACGAGAATATCGTTTTAGGGTCAAGAATTAATAAAAACTTGAATTTTGAGTTGAGAGCGAGAAATATCAAATACCTTTTGAAAAAAATATATGGGCAGTAATTAATAAGTTAACCTTCTATCAATTTGCTATTGCTACTAAGTTTATGAAAGATATTACAAATATAATGTATCTCATAGATAAGTACTAATAGTTGACTATTTATTAATAGTCTTTACATTACATATGCAATAGTGTATATTAATTTGTATATTTTTATTTAAGTAATTAATTGGCATTATTTAATTTACTAAAAACCGAAGGTTATATAAAACTTAATCTCTACTATGGTAAGTTATTTCCTTTCAGTGTCAAGGAAATTTAAATAAGTTATTGCGATATCCTAATCACTTCCCTGTTGAGTTGTTTGGAAAACTTCTGTTTATCTTCTTTTCATTCTAATGTAACATTTCAAGTTTTATAAAAAGACTAAAAATAAAACTCAAGATTTAAAATAGTACCAAGAAATTTATAACTAAATCGAGAAAAGTACAACCCAGAAATGAATTTTATTCTTGACAACGAGATCAAGACAATATTGAGTTATTTCTCATTACTGGTTGAGAGTAAGTCCAGTCAGATATATGGTTAAAAAGTTAACTACAGAGACACTCTGTATACCCAATTGTAATTTATATTTATTATTCTTTAAATTCAAAGTGTTTTAGCAAAGCAATTTCAAATATTATATTCATTACTTGCATATAACGGATGATAGCTCTGATGTGTGACCAATTTGCCCTCATAATCTGTTGTATGGAGCTGTTGGTGTTGTCTATCAGAAGTATAATTCCAGGGAATATCCCAACTTTGTGTAATAATACTTCAACAACAAGGGTAAACAGTTTGAAATCCAAAGTATAATTGTGTAGTGATGAATTTAATAAGCGACATGCAATTATTTGGTAGCCATCTTTTGTCGCTCCTATTGGAGTACATTGTCTGAAACAAAGTGTAGCATATATACATTTAAATTATTTTTAGATATCAAACTAACTAGTTTCAATTCAGACTAAGAGATAAATCATTTTCATTCTCTAAACAAAAAAAAAGAAGAATTCCCCTAGGTCTCAAGAGGTGGGTATTGTACGATCTTGGCGGTCTTCGACTATAAGTACGTCTCCTTTCTTCCATCCTTACCAATATTTACTGATCCTTAAAGAACACTACTATTTTCAGAAGCTTTGTCTTGATTCAATTGAGTCATATTTTGAATATGATTAAATCTATTGGTTTTAATATAACTTTTATTATAAGTATAGAATTAAAATGAAAAACAACTACTAAAATAGTTTCTCCTATTATGATGTTAAAGTTTTTTAGCCTCCGAAAAAAAATCCATTGGTAAATAATAACCAATAAATATCAAATTGTTTCAAAAAATATGATGGATCGCCCATGGTGCGATAGTGATGTGGGAAAATATTAAATATGCCTTGCCACTCATAGCATTCAAAGAAGCATTTCCACTTTTATTTTTCCCTCTTAAATCAATAGGAGTTTTATTTTGTTCCAACAAAGTAAGAAGGCTCTCAACTATATTTTCATACTGACATCCAGAGAAATTGTTTGAAAACAACATTCTGTACTGATACAGGCTTCGGTTTTTATTATTTTCTTGCTTATGGCGTACTAATTCCAAGCATTCAACAATTCCTTGCAGAATAAATCTTAATTTTTTTGGCCCATTTGGTAAAATGTTTCAAATATAGTATTTTTTAATCTTTTGCCAAATTTTATGAACAGTTTTGTTGGCACTTGCAGTCGTTGGCAGATTCTTTGCATAAATAAATTTGTCTGATTTTTTTTTATAACTTTCACCAGATAACATAGTTTTTTTCTAAAGATAAATAAATATCAAAATTCAAAAAACTTTCTTCCATTTTACTATGGTATGTTTATTATCAGGGCCGTAGTCAGCTTTGAAGTGCCCTGGGCAAAACTGCTTCGCCGGGCCCCTTTCGCAATAATATTGTTCTAAGAATCCTTTGTGGTTTACCTTATAACTTCCGATCCGCCGGCCGTGGTAGAATTGTTATGGGTAGGCGTACGCATTCGAAACAATCGCTTTGAGGGAGTCATGTGTTTAACTCATTTAGTTTGGTTTTAATAGTTGTTGGGTAAATTCTCAATACACTTTTGGGATGGTGAATAAAATAAGTCCAACAGCGAATATTTTTCTAATAAACATATTGATATTATATTTTTTGAAGTTTGCAGTGTTTCAAAAATATTAACAGCACAACATTAAGCATAAAAATTTAAGTTACAATATATTTTAATTCTATTTTTACCAAATTTACAGTTAAAATGAAAATTCAAAATAGAAAGTTATATACTGAAACTAAGAGGAAATTTAATGAAAAATAAAAAAGATTTTTCTAAGCCGCGTCTAATTCATGTATAAACTCATAAAGGTGGGTACGTTACATTATACAAAAATACTGGAACTTAAGATGTTTGGTGAACATTGTAGGCTATTATAATACAGTCTATAATAAGAACTACACACTTTGACTATCTTATGGAACAATCGGCATTGTCTTTCAAATGTTCATATGTATTGCCTTCCTCCTTGCTTTTCTTGTAGCGAAATCATCGATGGCGTCATCCATGTTGATTGGTTTTGCCAGTTGAGCCTCCACAGCTAGAATCCCAAGGCTTGACAGTCTCTGTTGCGTCATTGTAGAGCATAGCATATTCTTCACCCTTTATAAGTTGAAAACGATCTTTTTGCACTTGCAACCGTGGCAGGGGTGGTTAGAAAATGCTACGCTGTGTTGTGTTTATTATAGAAGGACGATAAGTCACAGCCCGTGCCAGCGTCCTGATGGTCAGCATTAATCAAACCTCAACTTCGCCCCCACTTTATACCTAACGTTGCAAAAACTAACGTTATAACATCAGCAGCTTTCTTTTCTTATGTGTAAACTTAGTGATTTTTTCATGGCCAGCCGGGCCCCCCCTAAAATCATCTGAGGGCCCAGGCCCCGGGTAAATGACCCGAAAAAAACGGGACTGACCCTGTTTATTATTATCATCTATATTATTGTAAATTAAGAACTAACTACAAACAAAAGTTTAACTAATCAAATTATATTTAAAACAATACCTTTGATACAAAGACCCTAAAATAAATTTAGCTGGTTGTTAGGTGGCTTACAACAATTAGGGGAAGGTGATACTAGCATCGTTTTAAATATATGTACAGTTTACTGCAAGGAGGACTATTACTACAGAATGTATTTTTTGCAGTATAACAAATTTATTATAATTCTGATTGACATTTCCTGTAGAAATAAAATTCCTCTTTCTAAATGAAACTATGAGTTTATCTGTAATTTGTAAGAAAATAACATAAACTGATTACTTTTTAAATGTGAGATGCTCTCTTTCTGCATGTGCCTTTAATTAAATCATATACATAATTGTGAAATGTGTATTGTCTGGATATTATCCCTTTGTACTTATATATTTTGTGCACTCAAAAATTCTACTTTTAGTATAGTTTTTAGACAGTTTAATTACTAAACAAGGTATAGACTTTTGTATATCTATAAAAATGATTTATGTAATTTTAGTTTCTTGTAGCTTTCTCGCTAGGCTACAAAACAAGATTTGTATTTTGGTTTGTTTGCAAGACATTTTAAAAGCTATAAGTAAATAAATATGATATTACGATATTTTTGAACAGTAGTCCTTCAGGGGCTGCAAATTAATTTCTCTTTTTGTAAACAATTCTGGAGTAGATCGACGTATTTTGAAGTAAGATTCTATACATTTTTTTGTATGTTCAACGTCGTAAAAACAGCTGTGGTGGAATTCTAACAGCTCAAAATCTGGAAAGAAACAATAAGGTTTGAGTTACAACTTTATAAGATGCTAATAAACAAAAAATATACTTCTGTTAATAAAATTGAATTTATTTTAATAGTAACAACTTTCCTGTATACTATATACTGTGTAAAAAATTAGCAAATAAAAATAATAGAAACAAGATAATCATGATAATAGTAACCTTTACTTTACCTTTAAGAAGGGGTAGATTTTTGGAGGTACACCATTCTTGTAGACATATTACATCTTCTAATTTAGCTTCAGAGTTTATCTCAAGTTCTTGGACTAACCTGTCTAGAATTAAAATATTATATAGAATACAAGCAATGATTTTTGAAATTCAATTATATTTTTACTAGTTTTCTACACTTAATTTTTCCTCTTAAAATGGCAATGAATTGTCTATGTAACAGACTGTTTCTTAATTTTTGAGTTGGAAGGGACTCTGCGATGATATCATTTAATTTATTTAATTGAATTACCTATGTAGTCCAGTCATCAGCCGTTTTTGCGTTCAATTTTGAGAATCAACATCGATTTTCTTAAAAATTTTGATTTAGGTAGTATTTATAACCCTCTTCAAAATCTACCCTGTGCCAAAGCGGGCTTTTACCCTAGGGATGAAAACAACCCCTTCTAGGAGGTGAAACACTTTTTAATCAAAATTACCTGGGAGATCGATAGATTGACCAATTCTAAGCAACTTTTGTTCTTTAAAGTTTTTTGTGAATGTGTTACTTTCTGAGTTATTAAGGATTGAAACTGTGCATTTTCATTGAAAAAACGCATGTTTTTAACCGTTTTCACGAATAACTTAAAAAGTTTTCATTTTATCGGAAAACTTTATGGGAAGAAAAATGTAGGTAATATAAAAACAAAGAGATTCATTTTTTAATGACTGCTGTAAACCCAATACGAACTGAGTTATTGCTCGTTGAAGGACGGTTATTTTTTGAGAAACTCGAAATTGAAAACCTTCAACCTTAAATAACTTGAAAATGGTGAAATGTTTGGGGAAACCTCAAGAGACATTTTTTAAAGTACATAAAACACCTTTCAAATGAGCACTGCAAAAACTATTTTGCATAAAAATTGACTGACTTATTAAAAAAAATTAATTTTTTTTTTTATATTTAACAGTTACACCCTTGCCATTACCACCCTAATTAAAATTAATTGTTACCCACTTGCAATTAACTTCATTTAGGTATTGATATGATTGTGGATCAAGAGGAAGACATGGATTCTGAGAGCGATGAGGAAGTGTGAATGAGGAGCAGAACGAGAGAGTAGAAAATGAAGAAGAAGATAACAGAGATGATAAGGTTTAATGTTGACAAATTTTCTTCTTTTTTTTTGTAAAATAAATGTAAAAATCATAAATAATTTTATTCAGTATAAATACATTTTTATCTTTTCTCTCATTATTCCTTTAATTTTCAATTAGTAGGTTAGTAAGGATAATTTTAAGACTTAAAGTTACATTATACACAAATTTATAACATTAATTTTTATATTTTTTGTCGTAAGGGGTGGATTTTATAAGGGTTGAAGTGTTTAAAAACGAAAATGTTTATATCACCAGTGAAATATTTTTAATTCAATATAAATCCAATTTAAAATAATTTTTAATTTTAAAAAAATCGTTGAAATTATTATTTAATAATTAATTTTCTTAGGAGATGATTTATAAGGGTTGAAGCAACTCACAAATAATAATTTCATTCAAATAAAATACAATAATTCAAATTTAATATGACGTACTTTTAAACCATTTCAAGTTATAATAAATATCTTTAAAACTAGTAATGAAAATTACTGCCCTCAGGTGATAATTTACAGGGGCTGCATCTTACTGATTAATCATAAACTTGTTTGAGAATGTCAAGAGATCTACAAACAATTCATTTAAACTTTATTTTAACCAATTACATGCTAGAATCTACGATTTTTCATTTTTTTTGGAATAAGGGGGAGTTTTCGCCAGGGGCGGATCCAGGGGAGGGGCAAAGGGGGCAATTGCCCCTCCCGAACTCCGAAACAAAAATGTTAAGCACGAGTTTTATTTTTAACGTTTTGTTCAAATAAAAAATTCTTTTGTTAGTTCAGCATTTACTTTACGAAATTCTAAATTAAAACTATTAAAAGGTTAATAATGAACAATGAAGGATAGTAAAAAATAATAAAATCACTAAAAATCTAACCTCCGATAATTCCGCAAGTAATAAATAAAATATTATATTGTAGGCGTGTAGGCCTACGCACGTTTTAGGTTGTGAATAAAATTGAAATCCGAAATAGATTTGTTGAATTTCATTAAAGTCAAAAGTATTGTATGGAGAACAATATGGTTATAGGCCTAAGTGATAAGTTACAATGTCACATCATCTTTGACTTCTATTTTCTTGTTCTTACTCGTTTCGGGGCTTATGTCCCAAAATCAGAGCTTCACTCATTAGAGGTCGTCACAAAAAGAAATATTTTTTCGTAAAAAGTGTAATATTTTGACATATTTAATACAAGTGAGAGTAAGATCTCAAGCAAACAATCAAAAGTGCGCTGTACGAAGGCTGATGCCAAACCAAAGTTTTTAGACATCCGTAAATACAAAAATAAAGATTTTAACAAATAAAACATTGTTGACAATCAAAACAATTCAAATTCAACGTTTTGCGTTATCATTTTTTTATATTTTGTGTGACCCCCCCCCCCCCCCCCAAACCTAGCAGTTATTTTTCATACCTGGGAAGTATTGCTCCCTCCCAGATGAGGCCCTGGATCCGCCACTGGTTTTCGCCCCTAAAAAATGAAAAGCCTGGTTCAGCACAAGATAGATTTTGTAGTAGAGGGTAAGTAGAGCTGAAATCCAAATTTTTACGAAAATCGATGTTGATTCCCGAAATTGCACATTTTTACCATTTTTTACTGCTGATGACTGGACTAATGATACATACATGATTCAGGAAATATCTCAAATAGTGTCCGCATCTATTTCATAAAATCACCTCCTCATAATAATAATAATAATGCATTTTATAATCATACACACAACAATATTTGTTCAAATCTACTAATCTATTTTTCCCAATTTTGTTGATTTTTATGACTTGCTCATATCAAAACTAAATGGTCGTGCTGATTTTATAGAAAATAATTCATTATCACAGACTAAACATTGTCATATAGTGAAACTTTCCCAAAATGTGTAGGAAGAAATCAATAAAAAATCAACGCAAACATACAACTTTTGAGAAGCAATTTGTCAGTTAGTACAAAAACAGTGAGAATATTCATACACCGAAAGAAGCTAAAACTATTGTAAGTGTCAAATTGTGTCTGTTGAACAAATTAGTCATGCTTAGATAATTAATTAGCTTGTAAGTAATATTTCCTTGCAGTCCAATATACCAGTATAAATATTGTACTGTTATTTTGTTCTTGGCCATGAAATAACATTGGCCATGGTCTATCTACATTAAGAATATGAACAGTATGATACAAATGTGTGAGCAGTCTGTGACAAGGGAATGTCATTGTTGTTCATCAGTAGCCAATTAATTGTATTCTAATCCTTATATATTATTTCTCAAAGGTGATATTTTGTCGCTAAGTAATAACTCCCAATGCTTCATCAAAATGATTTATTCAAACATCATTTTAAAGTTTATGTTCACCACTATTGATAAAAAAATAGACAAAAATTAATGATTTCAGTACACAAATTAATTTTTAAAACTTTTATGTTATACTTCATATGGTTCCTAATGAAACCATCTATTAGCAATCTGTTTAACTAACATGACAGCTGTTAGTGAGATAGTTCATGTGGTTCCTAATGAAAGGTGCCATGTGCCATCTATTATCAATCTGTTTAACTAACATGACAGTTGTTATTTAGATGTTTTACATTCTATATGCAAGTGCAAGTGTAATCTATCATGCAAATCAATCAAATTAAATCAACGTAAAGCGTTATAAATTGTTATAAACTGTTGTCAAATTAAACGTAATTTACTTAATTAAATCATTGTATTAAATTAGGTAAGTAGGCCTACTCCTAACATGCGAAATATTCATACGGGTCAGCTAGTCTGGTTAAAAACTGGTTTGGTACCAACCTTTATCTCTAATAAATAACACATCTTTTTTCATAACTGTTATCAGCTTGGAACTAATAACTTATAAAAATAAATAAATAAAAATTGGTTCATTTTATCCTGTAGTTGTCTAAAGTTGTCTAATTAAAAAGTTTATTTCGAAACTAACACAAAAAAACAACAGTTTAATCAATCAGTTTCCACTTTGCAAAAAATACACTCCATAACTGTTTACTTGACACAGTTCACAGTAGGCCTACCCAATATGAAATTAATCATACATAATATGTTATACAATATGAAAAGTTCTAATTGTGTATTATTATAAAGTAACCAATAAAAGTAAAACTATAGAAACCCCTGGATCAAAGGCGGCTCAACAGTAAAATGTCATTTGTGTAAAATAGTCACTTAGCGCCCCCCCCCCCCCCCCCTCCCCTAGGCCCTTCAATTATATATTGATTATTTACGGATGGCTATTCGGCCGAAAGGTCTGTAATCGTTCCAGGACATAGATACCAGACAATTTTTGGAGGTATAATTCTTTAGCAACGTTATGGAAAAATTATGAGAGTGAATTTGTACAATTCACAGGGTGGGGGTGCACGGAATGCACGCAAACAACACCTAGCGGGAAGAATGCGAAACAAATTATGACACCAATTAGCCTAATATTTCTGATTCAACAACTCCGTTTTCAGACAAATATATAAATTTTAACCATCAACCGACCTCAAGTCATATACCTATCTATTTACAATCATATGCACCATCATCCACAAAAATCCCTACCAATATTTTGACCACAATCCAAGGATATTAGCTTCTAAAGATTACCAAAGCTCCGATTCACATTACGAAGAACCCACGACCTGACTTCAGATTTCTTAATGTAATAATTAATTTTTTATGGACTTTTTGGTACAATAATATTTTCTATCCTTATTGGATCACTATAGATGAACGACACAGAAGGTTAATTTTTTTAAGATTTTTTATAACTCATTATGGCGCCTCCCACAGACCTTAAGCCACTCTTACCCTAGACAAGAACTCGTATGATAAAAAAAAAAACTTTGAATGCTTTAACTATCACATTTTCAACTTACTTTACAAATTCTCTTAATCGGTTTAGTAGTGTGTTACTAATGTGATGAATTTTAACAAAATCGATTTATAGAAAACTGCAGTTTTGGCATATATATTTGTATGTACAGTTTAGGCCTTAGTCTGTTGAGAGGTTTTAATCATGATGCAGAAATAATGGCTTAACATACACTTGTCAGGAGACAATACAATTTGTTTTCATCGTGATGTCGTAATTGGTTTTCAACATAAGTAATTAAGATTAGACTACTCAAAAGTTAATGTATAGGTTTGTTAGAATTATACATGTTTGGTTTAAGCACAAATTTGAGTTTAAAGTTATGAAAAATAAACTATAACATAGATAAAATATAATTTAATGTACAAACTTAATCAATCATTAAAAGTTTTTCAATCCAAAATTAATTTTTTGACTAAATTATTGTGAACTTTCTATAAATTGAGTACTTACATTTTAATCAGTTCAGAGTAAATTTGACTTCAGTTTAAAACCAATAACATATAAATATACAAAAATGCACACAAAAACAAAACAATTGGAGAAAATAATTTTAAAAACTTACAACGAAACTTGTAGACTGTAAGACTATTTTCATAGCATTATATTTATTTCATATATAATAAACACACAATAAAATAATTTTTACAATGAATCTACCGTTTTAAATCTTAACTTAAAAAGCTTTGAATAAAATTGTATAGTTTTTCTTGATGTTTGTAAACAATGGTTCTTTATTTTCATAGATAGAAGACACAAGCTTCACATAAAATGTAAAATATCTCAAATTTAAATCTTTTAGTACTTACCAGAAATGCTTTCCATTGTACTACGGCAGCAAACTGTGCTTCAGAATGTTATAGATAGAAAAGCAGTAGAATGTCAATGTTAGAACTAGGTAATATCTAATAAATTAAACATGAGTACAGAAACAACTTTTTCAATAACAAGTTTATATGCTAAAGAATTAACTAGTTTTTCTAATTACAAATATATATGCATGTGAATATGCAAACAATGATAATCTGTTATCATCATTTGTACGTAATTACTATATTTTCATCAAATTACTATATTTTGTCAAATTACTAATTATTAATGAACATAAAAATTAATTATAATAATAACTCTAATGTAGATTTTACTCCCTTTTATTGAAGAAATGTATGTTTTGACTTTTTATGTAACTCTCTGCAGATTGGCAGGCTGTAATAACATTTTTTGTTTGTGCAAAATCAAATGCATTATATTACTTGATAGACTAAACCTGTTTGTGTATTCCTAATTAATTCTGAACAATACATTCTTCAACCAATATATTTATCCGATACCTGTAATCTTATTTTTAAAAACAGTAAGAAACACATAATATACAGGAAACTATTACATTATAGAAACTTGCAACTTTCATAAGGAACTATTGGTAAATTATTACTCTACCTTTCGACCTCATTTTAAAGTTATTAAATTTAATATTCTTTAACAATTTGGATAAATATGACAAAATTATTTGTATATGTCATTAAAAAATCAGTTTTAGAGTAATTTACAAATGTCTTTACCTGAAAGTTGTAAGTTACTATCTGCAACAATTTTAACATTATTTTCTGAGTGTTTATAGAGTTTAAGGAAAACGAATAGTGATTATTTTAACAATGTTTACCCATATCATAGGCAACTCTATTGTTTATCATATCAATGTTTACCTTTGGTTCCATTTGCACTGTTTGTCATAACCACAATACTACAGTAAAAACAGACTAGTTTTACAAGTATATGACTACAGTCATGTAAAGCCTGAGTATATTTCAAAATTCTCACAAATCTTCTAACCAAAATAGTATGTCCGCAACTTTTTTTGATACAACCAACTCTTACTGCAAGATGTGTCCAAAATGAGGTAGCAGATCAAAGAGTTCGTTCAAACCACAACAAATCTTCTAAACATTAACAAAATATTATGCCTGAAACCTTTTTTTTATTACTGTAGCGCAACATATGAACAAATTTGTGCAATTCTTAGCCTATGGGAACTTTGAAATCTACCTATTGATCATAGCACATTTATTTATAACCATTTGTTACGTATTACATGTGCTTAGAATGCTATAGTGAATAGTCTGTGGATAAAGTTAGTACAGTACATATGGTGCTATTTTTATATCTGTTTTGTTATGGGGCTCTTTGTAGAAGTGATGATGGGGTTTCTGAATAACTTATACTTTAATTCATCTTTATGCTTTATTATAGTTTTATTATCGTATTGCCTATTTAATTTTTGAAAGTGGTCGATTTAATGTTATTTTAAAAATTAAAAGAGTTTCATCGACATATCAGGTATACAGTAATTAACTCTTATCTTTTAATTTATTTTTATTTCATAAGAAGTAAATGGTTGAAATATTTATGTATGTTGACATTTAAATTAGGTGATGTGTTTTTGTTGCACTATTTTCATGGTGTATAATGAAAAATTATACTTTCAAAAAAGAGATTTTACCCACATAAAAAACTTTGTTTAATGAAGACAGCTCAAAATATATAAAACAAATGAGTATTCACAACCACCTAAATGATTATTTAAAAAAAGCTGTGTTGATAAAATTCTGAAAGAAAGTTATAATTGGTTGTTTAATTTTACCTTAGTTTCAGTTTTATCTTTTGTCTGTGATAAAAAGTCCTTTAAGTATTTTTCATATGAAATGGGGAGAAATAAGAAACAACCGATGAACAAAAAACATTTATTGTACTGTATATAGATAATTAAAAAATTACAATAATTTAAAATAATATAAATCCTGAAACGGAAGATGTTGTTTACTTGGTTGGCTCAAGAGATTCAAAAGCCTCCTTTTCATCAAAATAGTTTTTCATTCCAGTAACTTCTTCTAGATAATCACCTGAAAGTTGTATTAAAATCTCGGTAATATAAATATAGACAGAAAGATTATTTTCTGGCATTTTAAAATAATCTGTTTAAAATTTATAACAGCATTTAGAAAACATACATCAGATGGAATAAAACTTGAACACAGAATCTTACAACTAATACGTTTATTAACACAAACACGGGATGCACGAGCTACAATAATCAAACTATAATTTGAGTGGAATTCTATTAAAAGATCCACTAATAAACATTATAATTTCATATTTTTTTTAATGATTTGTATTAGTATCTTTAGTTGTAAGTTATAATGGTGTTTGAAGCCTTACTATTTAGTTTATCACATGAAGGCAATAGTCCTCCGTAATCTTCAGGTAAGTTCTCTTTGGGAATTTTTTCATACAGAGTTTTCAGGTCTGTAAGCTTGTGAAAGGTCATCTGAAATAGATAATTTATCAATAATAATTTGACAAATTCTTTAATTTGTGTTTGTGTTTTTAAATTCTTGCAATAGAATACTCAAATACTCAAGCAAGAATAAATACCAACAGTAAATCGATAATTTTTGAATTTTATGTTCATTAAATTAGGTAGTTTAATGAGTAAAAATTATGTACGTGCCTACAATACCTGAAAAAGTATACTTATTCATATTATGCAAGGTAAATAAGAGTCAGTCTTCCTATCATCAAATATTTTCTGTAGTAGTTTTGTTGTGAACATTAAGACATTTTAAAACATACGAATAGTCGGAATTTCTGAGAACAGAAAGTGCTTTTAAAAACTAATAACCAGGACATTGATTTTAGTGCTGTTTTGTATAGTACAATGATGCCATGTACTGTTGTGATGTGTTTTTGTATTTCTACTGTTGTGATTTAAAATAGTTGACAAGATCTATATACTAAAAAAAAGTGTCTCAAGATTAATCAAAAATATGAATAGTATAAGATTTTATGAAGTTGAACCACACCAAACAACATAATAAATCAATAATAAGTACTAACAATTAATATTAGCTTCCACTTAAAAAATATAATATGAAACATTATAACATAATTTCAGTTATCAACATATAGTAAATAAATTATGAACATTTAACTTAGTTATGATAAAAAATCTGTTTAAATTGTAGGTAAAAATAAACGGTATCAGTTAACTGACACAAACTTTCTCCCAATTTACTGTAGTCAAAATAATATTGTTTTTAATCATTTTATTTTTACTACTTTTTAGAACAAAACAAAAAAATAATATTCTACCTACGTCAAACATATAAAAAAGATATTGTCCCAGGCGGGATTCGATCGCACGACCTTTGAATTACTGGCCGTGCTCGCTACCGTGGTGCTACCCCGTGCGGCCGCTGCCGCGATGCTAGATTGACAACACAAACTTGTTTATTTTTAAACATTTCCCCATAGTTATAAAACGCCGAAGTTTTGATAAAAGCGGGTGGTGTCATTTTGTTTGGCATCTTAAGCATTATAAATACTGAAAATTTGATCAAAATCGTTAGATCCGTTTTTGAGAATTTGCATTTTTGTCGATTTTTTATGGGTTTTTAGGGGTAAAGTACCCTTACAAATTAAAAATTCCAAAAAATGAAAAAAACGCCTGGAGATATTAGGGTTTAGTACCTACATACCAAATGTCATGAAAATCGGACCAATAGTGTCCTCTCTGGTCGTGTATACATACAGACAGACTGACAGACAGACACCACTCTAAAAACACTTTTTTGGGTTCAGGGAGCACCAAAACAAAAAATTCCACTAAAAATATTTTTGGGTTCAGGGAGCACCAACACAGATAATTGCACTAAACAATTTTTGGGGGTTCTGGGAGCACCAAAACAGATAATTCAACTGAAAATTCAAATTCGAACATTTTTACGAAAACAATACTTTCTCCATATACTAAGTATAGGGTGGAGAAAGTAAAAATAGATAGAAATGTTTTTGTTTTTTTTTTTAGAAATGAATAATATCTTCTTTTTCTCAAATTAAATAGCCTTGTTTATGTAAAAGTAAATGTATAAATTATTTTGTATATAAATTATGTTTCATTTAATTAACAAATTTTGGTAAGTAAAGAAATTAATTTTAGTTTAAGATACATTTTATAAGAAATTATAATTTTTAGTAAGCTAAATATTCACAAAATAGATAAACAAAATATTAAAATTACTATGTGATGGTTTTGTAATCAGTTGTATATTTTATGTTGCTGTAGAGATTACAAAATATTTTACTTCTTTCTGGTTAAAATAAATAACTGTTAACATAAACAAGTTGATTGTAAATAAGCAGTCATATCAATATGATAACAAATATATAACAGAATAAATAATACATTTTCCAAACTCAACTAACCTTGTTTAAAACTTGACCACTAGTTATTGGCCTTATCGCAATTAAACCATAGTTCATAAATGTGGCAGAACTTACTATCTGAATGGATTCCAAACGTATTGGAAAGGCTTCCTAAATAAATAATAATAATTCATATAAATTAATGGAACATTATAGTTGTTTTTTAAATATTAATGGACTAAAATATATAACATTTTATATTTGTTTATGTTTTTGAGGATTGACATCTGGACAATTTTGCCTGATATACTAATAAGGATTTAATTTAAAGCTACTAAATAATAAACATTTAGCAAACAGTTTTTTACATTGATACAGGATAGCAAAGTAAGTAGTATAGTAGAGTAGGTTCAAACCTACTTTAGGTTTTGGCATTTCATTTACCTACGCTGTACGCTGCTCCTCCATTAGCTTGACTAGCATGGAGTAAAAGAACAAAATATGTCAACATACTGTATTATATAAATTTTTCTCAGAGGAAATAGTAAACTAGACCTGTGCAAACTGATTTTCTGAAGCTCATTATCATAATTTTACCCACATTCCTCTTTGTTTAGAAGAATTTCTGTTAATAAATTAATTGTATCATTTTCAGAAAAGATGGCCAAAGGAGAAAGATAGCCTAAAAAATTCGCTGGGTGTAGTTGGAAAATCAATTCTCTCCCAATGATATTATCATCCATGTCATACATATCTGATTCTTTAAAAATATTATAACTAGTAATATTTACCATGGTAATTTCGAGTAGTTTAAAACTTTTTATCAACATTATTGAGTTTTAATTTCCATAAGAAAATTTAAAAATGTTCTTTTTTTAATTTTACTAATTGCAGCTTTCAAATCAAGCTCCAAATACACATATTTCCCTTCCTTTTCAGATTTTATAATTTTAGTTTTCTTGAATGTAAAAAAAAATTATTTTGAAACCAAAAATATCAAAGGACCCAAAATTTCTGGAGTATTGAAATAGTTTTCATAAGTGTACAACAATTATTTCATTTTGTAGTGCTTATGAACCCTTTTTTATTGTACTATGTAAATAAATATACTTACTTTTCCTACATGGTAATTTTTTTTAATAAAACTTACAGTACATATTTTGTTTGGTAAATTATGAAGCCAAATGTTAACATCCTACTTAAACACTATACAGGGTGAGTTTTAAATGTCCCCCCCCCCTATTTTTTTCCGCATTTCTTAAGATATCGACTCCCAACCACCGCCGAACA
>JAGFPH010000714.1:174007-200935 GCA_018207615.1 Philaenus spumarius
AAAAATTAGGGGGGGGACATTTAAAACTCACCCGGTATGTTGGCAAAGATATATTTACTCACAAAAACCCTATTATTCTATGGCACCTAATGTCTTATACAATTTTAACCTTTATTAATATTCTTTCTTTTTACTTACTTTATATGAGCTCGGATACTCATAGATCAGAGGGCAGAATCCATACACCTGAATTTTAAAAATTAAAGCTACTTTTTAGAGAGGCTTATTTCTGATATTGGATTGAGGAATAAAATTTTTTTTTTTATAATATGGGTGAATTTAAAAGTCCTATCAAAAGTTTAAATGGAGTAACAAGAAACATTTTTCATTTCTAATATTTATTTTTTGGTAAACAAATTTATTTTCAATTCTTCTTTGGCTGTAACATTATTTTTGTGATATAGTGGAGAATTGAATCAAAAGTGCCATAAACGTATTTTGCAATTGATGTCCCAATTAAAGATATGCAGCTTAAAGACATGATAACTTAGAATTATTTTCTTAAAATCATAGTATTAAAAATGATTAATAGCCCAGAATCGGCTGTACTTACCTGTAAGTACTTCATGACAACTCGAAGATGTCCCCATTTAGCCCATAGCATGTGTTTTATTCCGGCTTTATCAAAATCTGCCAGAATAGTTAATCCTGGGAAAGAGCCTATTTTGTGTTGCAATACTTCAGATGCCAAACTTAGGAGTTGTATATCCAGTGAGAAGTTATGAACCGAAGCATCTTCATTTAAAATACGATAAACTACTAGCTGATTTCCTTCTTTTGATGAGATAATCGGAAAACATTGCCTGTAACAATGAAAAATATTACTTCAAATTTTAAAAATAATCATTGACAAAATAAAACTTTAGTCATTGGTGTGGGAATGAGAGAGAGAGGGGGGGGGGGGTAACTGCAGATGTGTTATATATTTATTTGTCTCTATAAACGTTGTTTTATGATTACAGTTCTTATTTGTAGTCTGAACTTATTAAAAGACTAACTGATCAATAAAACACAATGTCAATCTACTACACACAGAAAATGCAGAAACTATTATTTTACTTAAACTAATATTTTTAATTCATGTTGATGTTTTTAGAAAGGGCAGTGACTTAATTATTATGGTGCATGTGGACACAATATGTATAAACATAAAACTGCCTCATGTAACTTCTCCTAAGGGTTTAATAGTATTACTTGTCCCGTAATTACTGTTAAATAATTAAATATGAACTTGACAGTCCTGTATATTTTTGTAGTTCAAAAATTAGTACATTTCAATATTTATGTACATTCTAATAAAAATCTAAAGAATTTAATTTCCATGCTCGATTGTTATAAAGTCCATACTCCTAGACTTTTGAAAAAGAACTCGCATCTGACTTCACAAAATTTGAGTTTCTAAATTAAACACATCAAAGTTTGGTTCATAGACAAAGCATAAAGCACATATTTATAGTTTTTATTGTGCTTTTAAATGTTTTTTTTTTATAAATATTGAATTTACAATTACAAATCTCAAATACATTTTGTGCCACAATTTTGGTTAAGCTCATACAAAAAAAAGTGTGGCCACTATTAATTTTATACTTTTATGATCTTTAATTTTACATGTCACAATCTGCATGTTCAAATTTACAAATTTCGAGTAGGCCTACTCCAGAAAATTTCTCATTTTGGGCAAGAGTTAAATTCCAAACTGTCATAAAAGACACTGCAAGCAAGCTATTTATAAGTCCCAAAAGAGTCGGGATTTACTTAAGTTCATGCACAAGTTAATTGGAGGGGCTCTCAATTTAATTAGTATTGTTAATTCAAATGAGAAATTTTGAATTGCACAAAGAAAAAGTGAAGAATTTTCCTTTGGTTTTCACTTTAAGTGCTCATCTGTTGTCTATTTTGAGAAAAAAATATAAACAATAATACAGTTAAATGCCTTTAATAATTGAACTGAATTATTTAAATAAGTATATAATCTACAGTACTTTATATTTATTCATTGTTTTGACAAATGTCGTTTAATCTTTTAGTGGTAAGGTGCAATCTGTGACACTTTTTAGTACAAATTTACAATTGAAAAGTAACTAAAGTGTACTATATTTGTAATTTGTATTATTTTTTAACATTATTGTAATACTAAACATTGACATAATTTGCATAATTAATTTAGATACTTACTATTGACTATTACTTAATACCACATAAAATTTAGAACAAAATCAGACATGAGGATTGTTTTGATATTTTGTAAAATGATTTAAAATAAATAGACAATTTATAATTAAAATGTGTATCTTACGTGGTTTGGTGATGTCGGATAGATAAACAAAATAAACACAACTGTATAAAAAGCAAACTAATTTATAAAAATAACACTTTACGTTCACAAGCCATCCACTTACATACTGACTTCGGAGATATCCAATAAGGAGAAAAAAGAAGGGGAAATGATTTAGGTGTCTGACAGACAATAATTTACCAGTTAAAGTTTGAAGGAACATGAGAAATAAAAATATTTTACAAATGAAATAAATATAGAATGAATTTATACCTATGTTTACAATTAAATTGGAATATTAAATCCATTTCTTATCTACAACGATGTATAGTGAAACATTTTAGTAATTAGTTGTAGATTACAGGATTACAGTAAATTATGGTAAAATCTATTACTTTTTAAACACACACATGCAATTTAACTGTATTTAAGTATAAATCATTTCAAATTACACTGTTATCACCATTTGCACAAAATGTTTTTTACATACTTAACTGACAATTTATAAAATAAATATTCTATAAGGTATGGTCTAGTATAAAAAATGTAAAACTAGATATTACACCACGTTCAAAATGTAGTCCTTCAAAGGTTGTATTGAAACATCTCTGTTTCTAAAAAGTTCTGGTGTAGATCGTCTGATTTTGAAATATGTCTCTATACATTTCTTTGTGATTTTAATGTCATAGAAACAACTATAGTGAAATTCAAAAACTTCAAAATCTGTAATCAAACAAACAACATTGATAATGAGCATAACCTATAACTATCAACATTGTTATAAAATGTACAGGCAAAACGAAGAACTAAAACTAGTAAGTCATTTTATATTTATAAAAATGACAGGGGTGAATATGTGATAAAAACCACTAAAAACAATAAATATTAGTTAGTATTCTTTCCTTAAAGCTAGAGAGCTGAAATTTGGAACTCATTAATTAATTTTAAGAAAATATTTAAAGACGTAAGCTGATCAAAAATATCCCGATCTATGGATTCGAAAAAGACGAATCTGGGTGATCTGCAACATCCAGCTAAGACTGTTATTTATCAGTCTGTAGATTTAGCGGTTGAAAAAGAAGACGCTCTTCACTCTGAATGATTTAGTTTTAAATTGATTTAATTTATTCAGTCCAAATGTCATGACAAAAACGATTGACAGGCTTCCAGTGAACGATAAAAACCAAACTAATTGAAAATATTATGTAATAACTCACTTATGATGCAATAAAAAATGAGAAAAAAATATAAGAAATTATGTATCATAGTGATGCAAAACAAATTCCCAATAGCGAAGCACGTGTATTCAGCTAATACTTTATAAAATATGTGGACACTAGGGGTAATTTTGCCAACTTTACATTTCCCAAAGAATTCTTTACAAATTATGAAAATAAATCATTTGTAGGTTGTTACTGTCTGAGTAACAGTATCTAAACTATTGGCTGAGTTAAATATTATTTAGCTTACACTCGCTCGAGTTTGGGAGTTGAGTCCTCATCATGGGCGCCCATATGACATATTCTAGGAGGGGCTAGGGGATTAAGGAGTACACTCCCTCCTTCGGCAAAAGGGATCCAAGGAAATTGTTGACCTTCCCCAGAAAACTTTTAAAATTTGGGAAGCCAATTTGGCTGTTCAGGGCTACATTAACCCACACAGTATCGAGTCTGTACCTTTATCGTCAATGAATACACAAAGACCTATAACACTTCTAGAGGCTGCACCAAGTAATGACCCAGCAGCTCATGCTTGAACTGTTGTAAAAAATAAAATAAGTACTGTAGGCCTACATGTAAAATCAAACGGCACAGAACATTTAAAACATAATTTAGTGCTAATCTCTTAAAAGAAAAATACCTGACTAAAATTTATAATATACAAATTAATAAATTTGTGTTTCTTACCGTCATCGTTATCCAATTCTTTCTTTAAGAAACGTGCTACAGCTGTTTCACGATTAATCGCATTTTCAAACACTTTGTTGGCCAACAAGTTGTAAATATGTCGGACGTTTTGTGTATTTTTGTGTGCTATATTTTATTTTTGACGACGTCCCAATGGGCGTAGAAATATCGTGTGTGAACTGTGTGTGTTTTATATTTTAATGTGTTTCGTGTACAGTGTTTGAAAATGCGATTAATTGTGAAACAGCTGTAGCACGTTTCTTAAAGAAAGAATTGGATAACGATGACGGTAAGAAACACAAATTTATTAATTTGAATTACGTTATCCGTAGCTAAATAACTTTAAAATTTATAATAATATACATATTTTTCATTCCCTGGGAGCTAGAGGGGGCCGCGACCCAATCTGCATATATATGGGCGCCCATGTGTCCTCTAGTTATTACTTATTTCAGAATACCATAAAATATTTTCCTTCACTTACAAACTGCAAAAACAATAATCATCCTATATAGTTACTAGCATAGGCTAGTAATACATGAATGGAGTTAATATTTCAAGCACAGCTGGCTTAATTTCTTGGTTACTTGTGACAACAGTTGGAATCAAAGTGAATTTAAGAAGTTTGGATATAGGAACAGCTGATTGCATTACTAGTTGGTGTCAAAATTATAATTTACATATTTCATTTCCATTTTCTTAATATAATTAAATTTTCAAATTAGAAAAAATTACAAAAATATTGTAGAGGTGGTTTTGAATTGCAGGGTGCGAATTAATTAAGAGTAACATTTATTACGTAAGTAACATTTGGTGGATTTGGTACAATATTGTTAGTAATTAAAAATGGCTGATTCTACAAACCTTTGAGTGGTGGAAGATTTTGGGTGGCTATCCATTCTTGCAGACATTTTATATCCTCTAATTTGGATTCAGGATTTTTCGCAAGCTCTTTTCTCAATCTGTCTGTAATTTCAAAGATTAGTGCTGGTTTTAAAAAAATCATAAAAGTTCATTTATATATCATAATTTGTTACCTACCGATGTTCAGTTTAAAAAAAAAAGTATTAAAAATACAAATATTTTTGCAAACTCTAAAAGGACTTTTGGAGCATATTTCAATATTGATATGTGACAGTATGACAGCACGTGAGCTCACGTGACGTGTGACGTGACTGCAGTGCGTTTCTGCCTTTAGACTATTGAAGTTGGAGAGAACAGTGTGTAGCTCTGATAAATCACTGATCCAATCACCAGGTTCCAACTTTAGCAGACTGAGCCACCATCTCGGCCACCCTGCCCTCTGATAGTCGCACCAGTGTGATTATTACACTAACATATGGTACTGTTTTTACATCTTAACTCTCTCTATTTTGTGATAATGATATGAAATTTATAATATAGTTTTAGGACTACCATGTGATGTCATTAACAAAATTTATAGCTTTACAATATACCGTTCAAGAGACACAAAGGTTCAAAAGTTTAACGTTTAAACAATGAAATAAAAATTTTTAAGTAGTTGAAGCTCATCTCATTGAAGTAGTTCAAGGTTTATGACATTGAAGTTCTTAATTAGTTGATTGTAAATTAAAATAATATGTCATATTTCCTTTCAGCATAAAAATCATATCATAATTAGTTTTAAAACAAGAGAAAAATAAATAACAATGGAAAACCAGGAGTTAAATAAATTAAGCTGCTCTCACTTACCTGAAGTGTTATCCATTTTATGCACTAATAAATGTTACTACTAAAATGCACACTTATTTGACTTCTAGAAAAATACAAAGTGTTTTCCATCTAACATAACTTCAGACTATTTTAAATTAAACAAAACAATCTTTACGAAATTAAATTAGATAAGAAGGCTACAAAAGTTAATATTGTCCTATAGGTCATCAAATCTCAGTGTATGAGTACTTCAGTTGATGAATTAGCTTCATTAATCACTGTTGGACTTTGGTTTCACTAAGCTGCATGATCGCTTTGTCACTGTATTAGTTTAGTATCCGTTTCTTTATAGTAAGACAATATTATAGATATCTATTATTTTAAAAAGCCACAGTGTTTCATATAGTTTTTTATAATCTTATCTAATCATATTTTCTAAGTGCACTAGATTAAATAACTACAGGAATATGAAAAAGTGGCAAGCACAATCTTCATTCTTTGAAGTAAGATAATTAATGTTTATTATTTTGTCATTTCAGATTTCAGTTGAATAAAATTTGATGCTATTTCTCCGCCTTCCTTATGCCTTATAGTGTGTACGTTGTAGGGATACAGATATTCTTCTCTAACCAGGCATCCCCTTATTGTACCCTGAAGTCACATAGTTCCTGATGTACTTTATATAAGTGTCTTATTAGTGGGCTCTTCGTTCCCTGATGTTGGTTGGAGGCTACAGTATCTTCCTTTCTTAAACTGCCCGGGAAAAAACAAAACTGATTAAAACAGTTACCATCCTATTTATTTTACTAGTGTTGTATGTAAGTTGATTGAGAAAATAGTCAATCGTCTAATTATATTTTACCTTGAGATCAACCAAGAGTAATGAGGCTGTCAACAAGAATGATCATTTATTGGTTAGCTGGTTTTGATAAACTAGCCATTCACGGTCCGATTCAATGTCCGATGTAGGAGCGTGAATGGGTTTGATGGACGACGAATTGGATGATCGGACGAATTGCAGTCCCAGACCAGCCTACAATGTGATCCGACTTCCAACTTTCGACATAGTCGGACTGTGTGTGGAGTGATCGTCCGATTGCATCATTTTAAACTTTGAACTTGCTGTTGTCTGCGCTCTCTTCCTTTCCCCCCTATACTTTGTACCTTTTTACTGCTACAATAATAGTTAAAAAGGGACTTTTGGAATTATTGAACTAATTGTACCGGGAGAGTAGGTGTTTGTGGGACACAAGTATGCAATGTATGCAAACTGATATGTTTGTGAGCATCTTCACGTCACATTAGTTGACGCAACCAACAAATAATTTGTTAACCTATTGAAAAAATATAGGTGAATGTTTAATATACTTAAAAAATATAGGTTACTATTTAGTATAATGAAAAATACAGGTGATTGTTTACTACACTGTAACAATATAGGCAATTGTCTACTATATTGAAAACATATAGGGAATTGTTTAATCTAATTTCTTTGCATTTAGTACTTGCTAGACATTTTGATACAACTGCCACGGTGTACAAGGAAAGAAGAAACGATGTACATTGGAAACGCTAATTGAATCGTAAGTTGGATGGTAAGTTGGAACGTAAGTGGTGAAACACATCCAACTTGCAGTCAAACTCGGTCGTCCTAGAAGTTGGATCTTAAATGGCTAGCTTTAGAGCCTTCAATCCAAAATGCCTTTCTTTCATGACAACCTCTTGTTGCTGTATTCTTCAACCTTGTTAATGCATATGGTATGACATGGCAAAGAGTAATTCTGACACTCTAAGGTCCTACGGTGTCTAAGGGAGAATCTTAGTTTTTGTCCAAAACTTGCTCAGTATGAGATTTTTCAGATTTTGCCTTGGAACTGCTCTTTCAGATCGCTCCCTTCTCGAAAATTGTGTTCCTCGGGGTAGCATCCACAGTGTAACCTTATTGGCTGTCTCCATCAACAACATTACTGCTAATACTCTATCTCTTTTCCAGTGTTCTCTGTTTGTCGATGACTCATATACATAGCTACTCAAAATATAATAACAGCTGAAAGGGCCCTACAACTATTTATCAATAAATACGAGTCTTGGACAAATATTACAGGATTTAAGTTTTCTGTAAAAAAAACTCAATGTATTGTCTTTAGTTGCTGCCAAAAAAATGCCCCTTGGTTATATCTTGGTGGGAAAAAGTTACGACCATCATGTGTTGGTTTCTTCGACAACAGAATGTTTTGGAGCCCTAATATATGTGACTTTAAGGTTCGTTGTAATAAGACTATCGTGGTTCTCTATAGGGTGTCCATAGAACCTGTGTGCATTTTTATCATGCGCATAAACACTATCGCCTTGGCCTAAGGCTGTACAGTCTACTCTTTGGCAAAATAACCCCTTTAAAGAATCCCCATTCTATTCACAGTTCTGCTATCCAGCTTATATCTGATACATTCCGTTGAACCCCAGTGAGTATCCTTTCAACAACAAAGACAATATTTACAGATATATAATTTTTTCTAAATCAAATTCTAGACAATCGAACCCAGCTAACAATATTGTTACAACGTTTGGCATGAGATCCACTGTTTCTTTAGGCATTAGAACTCTATGTATTCTAGAATTTGTGTGACTAGCACTTCTTCCAATATTGAATGTACACCTTGTTTTGACCCTCCATGGGCTATTAAATTTCCACATACAGACATCTCGTTATCCTGATTTTTTTAAGAAAGTGCTCCCAATGAGCTGTCCTTCAAGGAGTATATTAAAATCACTAATAACTTCCCATCTATTGAAATTATTTTTGCAGATTGGTTATGATTTCAACACATTTTATGTGTGATTGACAACAGTAAAACAGTAACTCTCTGAGAAGGTTCAACAAAATCAACCCTTTCGAATGGACTCTTTAGCTGTTTCCATGGATGGGTGGCTTTTCATAGGATTATTTTATTCCAAACAATATTGCTTGCATATGTTCGACACATTATCAATATCTTACATTGTTTTTCCTCTAACCCTTTCATATTGACAATTCTTGTATGTTCAATGTGCAATTCATTGATATCTGTTAATAAAATTTATTTGGAATAACAATTCTATTTCGTTTTAGTAGTTGGCCATCCTGCAGAGAATATGAATTATTAATAAATGCTATTTGCTTCTTTCATTTTTCAAAGCTTCCATTATTTTATTTAAATCTTACTTTTTTACTCTGCCATTTGTGTATAAGTTACAGGAATTGTTTCTGGCTGGATTAATATTTGAAATGCTGTAGCTGGCGTTATCATTATAATTGGTGACTTGGTGAGCAGTTTTTCATAAGGATATCTTAACAAAAATCTGCATTACCGGTACAATATTGATTAATCGAACCCTGAAAGAAAATAAGCAGAGATAACGATTTTGGTAGGTGCTAATTTGTATTTGCTTAGAGTTATAAGTAATAAGTTGTTATTATTAATTATATTGCCATGAAAAGCAGGGTAATCCCATGTGATGCTTAAATTCAAATAGTTCAGAGATAGTTCAGCATGTGACATTATTGCCTGGGATTAAAAAGAAGTCAGGATAAATTGCCTAAACTGAATAAGGAGACTTATCTCCTGTTGGTGCATAATGCATTCCTATCTCTGTACACATATATTACATTATAAAAAAAAAATAGCATGTGTATTAGTTGTGATGTTGTTTATCCTCAAATAAACATACACTTGCAATGTAGGTTGAACATACACTTGCAACATACACTTTGTTGAAAAACTAAGGTTTTTTAACCAGCTGACAATTATCTGACCTATGTTCATGAAGTGCTTTACCTTTTGATCTAATCTTATGCTCCTTTGTATTAATTTGTAACTACTAGACTTTTTTTTTGTGTTTAGGATGAACAGCACCAAAATACTATTATCGTTTGAAAAACACTTTCCACTATTTCCACTACATAAACAAAACATCTTCCCTCATATTTAAACCTAGAGACTTTATTTAACCATATTAATTTATACATAGGAGTTAGGTTGTACTTTTGAAATTTCAATTGCTTTAGTGATTTCCATGGCTTCCTGAAGGGGTTCAGTTCAAGTTTAAAAAATGTATAATATTGATGAAATTTCAAAATCTTTTACACTTTGTGTAACTTGTAATTTAAGTAAAATTCTTGATATGGATTTACCTAATAAGCCTATAAATAGAACAGTAAAAATAGGATTTTGTCAGGAAATAATTCCTGGTAGACTGGAAATCGTTGCAATCTTTTTGTTTTACATAGAAGTAAAATGATTTGAAGATGTTCCCATTTATTCTATTGAGCTTCAGAGGTGGGTTCACAGATACATAAACAGAAGATGTTCATACCCATTATATTCAAACGAAAATAAACTAAACACAGTCAAAATGTTCTATACAGAAAACTTGTGCTCCGCTCAACTAAAGCAATATGAGTACAGAAGGTAGAGGGATAGTACAAATTTTTGCTGTGATCTATTATGGAAGTTTCTAAACTGTACACAGAATTTACCATTCAATAGGGGACGTTAAGTTCTGTACCTCTCATACAATAAGTTTTTAAAACATATAATCAAAAACAATTTAACATTATTTCTTTTGTGACGGCTTATTATGTCACGCCCGCCTAAGAGGTCAACAGTCTTAATTTTACATCAGTTTGGGTACAAACCAATAAAAATGATCAGTTTGGGCCAATTTTATATAAAATTGTTGCTTCAAAGTTAATATTATATACATAACTTTTATAGGAATAAAACCGGTACTTTGCATGTCAAATACTTGTAGATTCAGCAGTGACAAAGCTATGATTTTGTAAATGGGGGGGGGGGGGGAGGTGTAAAATGGCTGCAATTGTGTGCAATTATATAGGTAGGCTATATCACTTTAGTTTGCCTATTTTTTTAAGTCCACATTTCTGTTCTAAGTTCTATCAACTATCAAGATGTCATTGACACTGTTTTTGTGTCATGTAGTATCTCCAATCAGGCATAATTTTAGTTTTAAATTATTTTATTTTTGTAAAAGTATCGGTATAAATTTGTGTCTATAAGTTGAATTGTATGGTTGTTTTAAGCCTTATAGTAATGTAAATGTGAAAGAGCCTTTATGAATAGGTTGGACAATAATTGAATGGATCCGCCGAAAAACGTTATAAGTGACAAACATACAATTTTGAGTAATCAGTGAAAGAAAATCATAATCTAGTTTTTGTTAGTTTTGTAGGTTAGATTTTTTTTCACCTGTAATTTGTTATAGTTACATGTATAATGACATAATGGAGTACTATATCATACTATGACGAACTAAATTATACATTTCAAAACCTTTTATAACTTTTTTCAGGAGGAAAAACGATCTAACGACATGTTTGAAACGTTTTTCCACTCTCCTACGTTACTAAATAAAAATATTCAGGAAAGTGGGAATGCAAAATAGAAATGCAAAAACAAAATTGAATATAAAACGTTTTTATTGGTAAAAACGAACACTTTCTGTATTGTGTTGACATGGAGTATATTTATAATGTATTTACAGTACCGTACAATATATAATGTTATTTTTATAAAAACAGGTTCAAAACATTTTTATTGTTTTTTTTTTCTAGAAATATGAAAAAAAACTCTGAAAATAATGTTTTAGAGACGTTTTAAAAAATACTCCAAAGACGTTTTAAAATTCTGCCTGTAAAAACGCAGTACTTTATAGTTTTAGCAAGAGCAAGAAGTACTGTACATTGAACAAGAGTGGCAGTTAACCCTAGAACTGGCATGGTTAAAGCTAAAATTGGCCAGCCCGTTTTTAGCGTTTTGCAAGCATATTTTTAAAAATTCGCCAAAAATAGTAAATGAACCCCAATCCAAAAGTGTTCAATAGCTTTTTTGTAGAAGAAACTTCAAAGAATTCAAATATGCCACTAAAAATTAGTTTATTTTGAAATAGTAAAAGTTATTAGCTCAAGAAACAAAAAATGTTCAGTAACGAAAGGAAAAAGTTCAACTTTAGGCCTACATAACAAGTAGTAAACATTTTTTGTATTTTTTTCGTAAGCATACAAAAGTTTTGTAATTTAGTTCTAAATAGAACTGTATAAAAACATTTATCAATTTTAAATTTTTTTTTTTAAAACAGTTTTTATGTTCCAAGTACACGACTGGTAACAAACCTAGGCCTAGATTGTAACGTCATTTACTAATATATGATTTGCCCAAAAATGAAATATTATTATAACAAAGTGTAGAGAATAAATCAAAGAAAAGAACGGTATACTTGTCTTTCCTTAGTTCACAAAATAATTTGAGTTATATTTATTTGAATAACAAAATGACATCAATCTAATGACATTTTGCCGTCGATAAAGGTCGGACAAGAAGGGTGCGTTGAATAACGTGGGAACGAGACGGAGCGGACGGTCACACCAGACCGCTCTAATTATGTACTTTTCACTGCTGTCTAGACAAATAAAAAACTGGTTATTTCTAGTTTACTTCCCACCGTTAGAAAGATCAAACTGTTCTCTACAAAATGGTGTAAAGAAATCTGTCAAAACATAAGGCAGTGCCTTCCCAATATCGATTGACAAATGGGCTGTTTCATTGGTTGAGAAACGTCCAATCGCTAGGGTTTACAGTAATTCTTGAAAAAAATAGTAATTTTACAGTGACATCTGATTGGAAGACACCAACAGAAAGATAAAATCTTGACGAATCCAATGGTATCGTTATAATTGCCAAAGAAATATTAGTGTAGACGGTCTTAAACGTTGAAGAAGTGGGAAATAACAGTACAATTGTATGCAAATTCGCACACGGAAAGAGCTGTAGACCGATGTGCATATTTTAAAACGATGATGGCATATTTTTTTATGTAAATATACGTTTTACGAAAAAGTTGTAAATACAAAAATTTAAGTTTAATTCATTTCCTTTCCAATGGTGCCAGTTTTATTGCGATTGGATGATTCTAAGTGGGTTAAATTATCGATTATGCAAATATATGCAAATTTTCGCAAATGTTCAAAATTGTTGCGTTCTGCCCCTGAGAGACTGCAGTCAAACTGCAGTCTGCCACTTTGAGGGTCAAAACGTTATTCTACTTACCTCTCTTGGTAGTAGTTTTTTTGGGACTGGCTTTTTGGTTTTCGATATATAAGGTTGTCCTGCATTCCTAGACTCTTTCCTTTTCTTATCCTTCCATTTGTTTACATTGATCTTTCTTCTTTTACCGTTATTTAAACGTTTTAGTCTCCGAGATACAACGACACTGTGGGCGGCGGATCCATTACTGGCCGACTGCGTACAGGTCGGCCAAAACTTCTGTGCGCGCGGACGGTTCGCTACTAGCGGCACTAAAAACATAGCGGAGTGGCGGGGCGCGTAGAACTGAACATAGCGGTAGTTTACATCGGATTATTGAACAAACTAGAAGTTCTATCGAAAATGTTTTCGAATAAATTTTGAAGATCAACAAATTAGCTACAACTTTCTCGCTGGAAGTTTGTTTCAACCTCAAAAATAAAAAATTTCAGCGCTTACTGACTTTTTTATGTCATGCTGTTACAAGTTTCTAATCTTTTTCATTATTAAAAATAACGCATAATTTTAAACTAAAATTTTTTATACCGTTGGATGCGGCAATTCATGCAGAAAAGAAATATATAAATTTAATTGTAGTTTTATTATTCGTAAGAGGACCAGGAGCGTGTAAATGACAATGCGTCCACCGTTTTCTGCTCATTTGGGGAGCACTCCATGGTTTCTACCTCGCTGCGCTGTAGTAGCAAGACACGGATGTTTTCACAAAAGTACCCCCGCCAACCCCCTCGCCTGGAACCGACCAGGTCTGGTCGCGCGCACAGAAATTTTGGCCGATCTGTACTGGCACTGGCCACTGGCCTTTCGGATAGGGATAGAATAGAACCATAGATCATGAATAGGTTATCCAAATACAATGATAGAACGTTGTTGTCCCAAATAACACGTCAGTCTGGAAACTCGCGCGCTTTTTGACAGACGGAATCAATGGTCCCAACATGAAAATCTTAAACGACAAATATACCCCCGTGTAGGGAATGGTATTTAGAACGTTATTTTCCCAAAATCGCCACTTCAGAAATTTTGTCGCTCAGAACGTATTTCGGCGGATCCATTCAATTATTTGCCATGAATGACATTATTTTATATCGTCTTATATAGTGTATTTCATTAGATTTTTTTTGATTTTTAGTTGTAAATTATTTTAAAATATATTATTTTTATTTTTGTAAACGTATTGGTACAAATTTGTGTCTAATCGTTGTTTTTTTAAGCCTTGTAGTAAATTAAATGTTTATTTTTCAATGTCTTGTAAATATCAAGTTTTTGTCTAAACGTTGTCGGTTGTTTGCTTCTAAAAAAACCGGTTATTTCTGGAGCAGTTATAACCGCTGGATTGTGAAAAAACCCGGAATAACCGATAACCGGTTATTTTTACAATAACCGCCATCCCTGAGTAGAAGGTCATTGCTCAGGGACTTTATGTTTATGAGCACAGACCAACACAAGAATGAAACGAGTTCTTTACATTGGCGGGTTTATCAGTTTTTTTGTTATTAGAAAAGAAAGTAACCAAACTACCTTGCCTTTTATGTTTATTTATTTTTACTGCGCAGCAATAAAATAAACCAACAAATAACAAACGAACGCACACACAAATTATAATACACATGATTTTGAATAAATACAGACTGTTACCACAATGTAACGGTAATTCACATCTCATCTCTATTTTCTCTAGTTCGGTAGTAGGCCTAGATGTTGCCTATTGTATAGAATCAATCAGCGAGCGGTTTCACAACGTAAGCACTACGAATTTCAATACACTAGCGAGAGCTTTCTTCTTTTGTAGTTCAGCAGATTTAATACAAATAAGGAAGGAATAAACTTGCATCATCTAATATGTGTTTATTCGTGTATAGTGGACCGTTTAATCTGTATTGTTGTATTTGTTTCTGGAGCTTTTTTTATTGTTATCAATCTTGAATTTTTAATGTATAATACATTTGTTTTCGAGGCAATGGGGGGGGGGAGTGGGTTCTGACCCCACCTTACCCCCTGGCTATGCCACTGCTCGTTACAAAATCTTCATAGCATATAAAAAAATATTTGGGTTCAGCCATAACTAATTCGGTCAAATTTCAATTTGTTCAGTAATAGACCCTATAATTATGATAAACTTACACAAATAACATTTGCATGTTTATATACAGAAATATACAAAATTAGGCACACGAAAAAACAAAATTACCTTCAAATGAAAACACTTAATAAATAGCCTTATTATTTCATAGTTAATTAATTACAAGAAATCGGGTTATAATATAAACAAACATTGTCAGCTGACTAATAATGAAAAAGTCAAATTTGCAATTTGCCCCAAAAAACACTTTATTCGAAGTACCATATATCAGATATTATTGGTGGAATTTTTATCGTCAGGTACTCCATCGTACATATTTTGTGCTCTACAATTCTTATAAGATGTTTTTTTTTCTGTAGGATGGTTAATTTTTTACTTATTTGCGAATAATTTAAAAAGTCTAAAAATTTCGATGTTTCTTTGGTCCTACGTCTGAAGCTCATTAGGAGAAATGTGATTAACTTCAAAATTCAAATACTTTCATTTTGTTGAAAAACAAAGAGATTCAAACAATTTCCAGCTTTCCAGGAATTATTTCCAGGCTCGGCCCATTTTTTGAGCTAATATTAGGGTCTACTGGCCTAAAATTATTCTCCAGAGAATTAATTGTAAATGTGAGCAGGAAAATTTAAATATTTGATCACACAGCCAAACTGCTGACGTGAGTTGAGCGAATTTCCAAAATTAAGTTTACATGTTTTAGGGTTTCAACCATCTATTTGGGAAATTGGTATTTGCTGAACAGCTGCCTTCGTCTTCGAAATAGTTATATTAGTAGAACTTGTTTGCACCTCAGTCTATAACGGAAAAACTAGATTTGTGAGTTTGCACCTCAACATTGAAGCCTCGGATTAGGGACTGCTTCGTTTTGGATTTTTTGGCTAACGAACTCGTCTGAGCGACTTAGAAAACCAACGTGAGTACCATATTTGAATAAAATGCGGCCGTTATAGTGGGACACGTGAATACATGTATAATATACTAGCGGGCCCAATCCGGCTTTGATCGGATAAACAAATCAAAGTTAAATGTAGGCCTATATTAACAAAAAATTATGTATTTTTTGTATCATAATGTATAATGATATACATTATGTATTTATTATGGGGATTTTTAGTAACTTTGATCCCCCCAAGACTCCCCTAAAATTTCGAATTTTTTTAAACCCTTTCTTAGCGAGCACCTAGGGCCCTAGGGGAAGCTACATACCAAATTTCATTCCAATCCGTTAAATGGTTTTGGAGAAATCGTGATTTAATAACTTTACCCCCCCCCCCAAACCCCCTCTAAAATTTCGAATTTTTTTGAAACCTTTCTTAGAGAGCACCTATGGCCCTAGAGGAAGCTACATACCAAATTTCGTTCCAATCCGTTCAGTGGTTTTGGAGAAATCTTAGATTTAGTAACTTTGACTCCCCCAAACACCCCCCCCCCAAGATTTCGAATTTTTTAAAAGCCTTTCTTATTGAGCACCTATTACCCTAGAGGAAGCTACATATCACATTTTGTTCCAATCCGTTCAGTAGTTTTTGAGAAATCGTAAACAGTAAGTCAGTGGATTTGGCTTTTATATGTATAGATAGATATATTAGCTTCTTTATTAGCATTTTTATCGTATGAGTATATTTATTTATATACACATATACAGTATACTATATAAATTAAAGAATTTTGGGGATCGACTAGAAATAGTCTAAAATGTTAAGAAACGAAGTCATACCCTCCTCCTACCCAGAGCCCTGCTCCTACCAACCGTTTTCAAGTTGGTTGGAGTGTAATAACTCTTACTTTGTTAGAAAATTCGACCCAAAAAATAAATACAGTGCAATAAAACACATTTTTAATGGTTATCTATTTCTTCGGCTCTGACACATTACTTCTGCTGGTTCTAGGTCGTGCAAATTTAGAACAGGATCACTCATTTTGCCTCTCCTGTAAATTTCGAGTATTAATATAGTTTTAGATCAAACTACCAGTAAAAACGTTACAAGGTTTTACTACTGGTAGTTTAAAAGCACTCAAGATCCACTTTGCTGTTTTTATGTGTTATAAATAACCTCGTCTACACCGTGTACAACGAGCTGCACTTTTAAAACCCACATCGCACCAAGGCGGACCGACACGCATGGCTGGGCACGGCACGAGTTCGCGATGAATTACACCAGCTTGGGCGAAGCGGTCACGCGTGCTATACGATATCCGTGCGGACCGTAAGATCTAATGAATAAAACAATAAGAAAGAAAAACACGTTATTATATGACGGAATACTCGCATAAACAGATTGTCCTGTTAGGGAATACGTCTTAACGAAACAATAAAATTGTTGTTTCATATATATTTTAAATATTTTAACTGGTACAACATTTAGTATTGCTACTGAAAAGATTGTCGTTATATTTTTGTGGTAAAAATTTTAAAAAATCTATGTATTAGATGACTGGTAAAAATCATGTTCTAAGTAAATAATTATCATTTTCCTCGCATATAATTACTTATTAATTACGAGTGGTCAGACCCTACGTCTTCCAATCGACAGATTAGATCCAATCATTGATACAGTGTTATAATTTTCAGTTAGAAAATTGTTCACATACCAAATTGTATCCATCTAGTCACCAAGGGTCTGCTCCAGTAACCGAGAAAGCAACCGGAAACGCAAGCGCTTCTCTCTATAGCCTCATTTCAAACCATTTTATAAATCCAGCTTTTGTAATTGAGTGCTGAAAAAAAAAACTGAATATATTCTTTATAAAATTGCGGATCCGGCTTGCGTTTCACTTTTAATTATACATTTTTTATTGTGTAAAGAAAAAAGTTCGAACTTGGTACTTCAAAAATGTCAATTACGTGACAAATGAAAAAAAAATTTTAATGTGAAACGCAAAACGGATGCGTATTGTAACTGTGCTTAATATGAGACCTTGCAAACAATTGTATGATAAAAAAATAAACGAAGTATAGTAATAGCTAAACGGGAGTGCCGATGGAGGCCAGGTAGTTCGAGGCCAAGCGAGGGGACTTGACCTGGCCTCCATCGGCACTCCCGTTTTGCTATTACTATAAATGGTTTGCAATGTAACATTGCTCTTATGGGATAAAAATCCAAGATGGTCTCCACTACAGCAGACCCTTGTTATCGTGTTCTCAAACATAGGTACGGGCCAGGGCTGGGTTCGGGCGCCCTCGATATATAAACTGGCCAACTCGGCATTTGCCCAGAGCGCCAGTTTTTGAGTGTCAGGAGAATTGCTATGAACAGAGTCAATTGGAAATGTTAGTTTATACCATTTCAGTTTACTTAAAATATTAGGCCTAGAAACCAAATACTTTAGAAATATATTTAAAAAACGTTTAACAATATACAGTATATATTGCAACTCATGTTTTATTACTGGTAGTTATAACAGCCGTATCAAACTGCAAACTGGGGGTGCGAAAGTCTACAATATTTACTCAAAGTAATTTTTCGTACCATTTTTCACGTGGATAAAGTCGCGGGTAAAGCTAGTTATCTAATAAAATTGGTCATAACGAAAATAATAAAATTAAGCTTTAAATTTACAACAATAATATTGTACTTTCTGTAAGTGTAAAATGATATGCATCCAACTTAAATTTTAATGAAGTTATTTATTTCAATAAAGAAATTAAACGCATTTCTTATACCTCGAGGAAATAGCATAAGAACACAAATATATCACATCTAAATTAATGTCAAAGATGTAACCAGAAGACAAGAGGTAGCCTGTAAAGTGTCATCGTACATCTTAACCTTGTTCTCATTAAGCAACGTCTTCCGGCATTCTAAACAGGTCTTTACTTCTGTTTTATAGATCTGCATGGCAGTAAATAACCTATCAAATCATTGGAGACTTCGACGGTCGTAAAGAAGACGTGGTGGCGTTCTCGATTCGAACCTAAAAAGAATTTGAATGCTTCAAAAACCGTAAAACAGAAACGATGGCGGCAGCCAACGGGGAATGTTGCCGAAGGCTGTGTTTAGATTTGATTCTGTAAATAAAGTGATCATCATTAATTCGCAGTATAACTCCCGTTAAAATGTAGCCTCGGTTGATGTGCATTAGTGGTGCAGATGATTAAGCACGTAATGTAGGTTTGATGTTATTTCGTATGGACTGTAATTTGCTTTTTGATGTGGGATACATTTACTTTGCTTCTTCTATTGCTCTGTAAAAGAAATAATTAGGGATGTAATATTGAAGATACGTATCCTCCTTTAACATCAACATCAATATGTAATCGGAGGAGGACCATTCCGAAAATGGCATTTAGCTTGAGGGAATATACCTGTGTCACAATACAGAGATTAAAATTGAAAATGTAACACTATAAGAATATAAAATATAGGCTACTAAACATTTATTTAGACGTTTGCACAAAAAATGATACAAAAATGTATGAAACACTGTATTACCGGTACATCAAACCAAAGATTCTCCAAATGTAATATCTGTATTAAAGCAGTTTTATTTTTTACACTCTGAGAAAATATTGTGGCTAGATAAAAAAAACCTCTAAATATTAATTGTGAAATAAATAGTACCAAATGCCATAAATGTTATCAGAATTAACACATGCATATTAAAGGACATTTTAACGGCATATTTTTACAAGTGATTTGGTTAAAAAAATAAGAGTCAATAAAAGGGAAAGTAAAAATCCCTCAGCCTTTGCTTTAGCAGCGTGGCCGTAAAACTTCCCTACACTGCCTAACAATTTCTTCTTGAAAAGTTGTGTAAATAAACACATGCTGGTGCTTCAGTTTTGGTCTCCGTAGAAATATTGACTTTGGAAGACAAATCTAATATGCCGAAAGTATTTTAAAATAAATACTGCCTTTTAAATAAATCTCCTTTCTGAGTTTGCACTTAACGATGGTACTGATACATAGAGCATACAGTAGTTATAAAGAATGTCCCACTTATTAGGATTGATCTCTGGTAGTCTCCACACTAATTTTCGAACACCAGGTGGTCTAACGGACTAATAGACCTATTTCAATCTGTCAAATAGAGTGAGACGATATGACGAATGTCTGGAGGACCAAATCTGTCCTTTAAATTTATACGTTTTGACACAAAGTTGTGCTCTATAAAACGAGAATGTGCTTAAAGTTGATCCACACATAATGCTTTTATTATACATAGTGCTATACAGGGTGATTATTTTAAGTGTGCCACCATTGGTATATCAGAAGCGACAAGATTTACAGGAATCTTTAAATGGGGGACTTCACCTACTTTTTAGTGGCCAAAAAATATGAAATTGAAATTTCGAAAATATGCCGCCATTTTCCAATATGGCGGCCAACTTTTGAATATCTTATAGAAACCCCTACGGATTTGGATTTTACATGCAATTGTAAGACTTTTTTATTCTTTGTAGTTTTTTGATAAACTTAACCGTTTAGCCGCTATAGGAGCGCTGAAAGTTTCAAAAACTCTTATTTCAACAAAATTATTAAAGAGGCTTATTTTCAATTTGCAAACAATAAAATTTAACTCAAAGTGCAATATGTTTTACAATGGAATGTTAAAAAGCTGTTGCAAATTCATAAATACTTTATTATATACAAAATACGTACTTAATTATGTTAAAAAATTACGGCCTTGACCGATTGTCATGATTTTTTGCATGGATGTTTTTTATTCCTAGGCCGAGCTCTGAATGTATACGAGTTTTTCCATTTTTCATTTTTAACCCCTTAAATAAAACAAAAATGGCGGCCGAATCGTTTCTCTGTGTAAGTTTTTTTCAAAGCCAGTTTGTGGCTTAGCCGTAAGTCGAATTGAAAAACTAATAACATTTTTCGAGTAGCAAATTTGATGTTCTACAAAATAGGTTTCTTGATTTTTTCTCGTATTTCTAACGGTAAGCTCACAAAATGGCCGCAAACTTCAAATTTGTTAAACATCGTCCCAAGTTTTTGTATTTTAACCATGTTTTTGTACGTTTATTCTTTAGATAGATTCATAAAACCTTATAATTTTATGGAGAGGGAGAGAGAGAGCTCAATCTGCTGTCTTGCTCTTTCCTGCGCTACATCAGTGTGGCCGCTGTGACTGTGAGTGAGTTGTGGAGGGGCAGCTGAGATAAGGAGCCCGACTGGCGTTTACCGAGTTGTAGTCCTTTAAAACCACGTCTGTTATTTCAACGAGCGAGGTCTACTGTTCACTCAGAGAACTACTAGTAGTATTCTATGAAACAATATCACTAATAACTTATTGACCGAGCGAAGCGAGGTCTCAGTTTTAGCTCACCGTTCGGCATTTCGTCTGTGTGTCTGTCTCACGATTACGGCCAAACGCCTTGACCGATTGTCATGTTTTTTTGCATGAATGTTCCTTATTTCTAGGCCGAGAGATGTATATATACGGTTTTTCCATTTTAATTTTTAACCCTTTAAATAAAATAAAAATGGCGGCCTCACCGTTTCTATCAGTGTAAGCTTTTTTCCAAAGCTAGTTTGTGGCCTAACCGTAAGTCGAATTAAAAACTAATAATATTTTGCTCGTAGCAAATTTGATGTTCTACAAAATTGTTTTCTTGATGTTTTTTCTTATCTCTAACGGAAAGCTCACAAAATGGGCGCAAACTTCAAATTTGTTCAAAATCGTCCAAGTTTTTGTATTTTAACCATGTTTTTATACGTTTATTCTTTAGGTCTCTTCATAAAACCTTATAATTTTATGGAGAGGGAGAGAGAGAGAGCGCGCTACCTGCTGTCTTGCTCTTTCCTGAGCTACGTCAGTGTGGCCGCTGTGACTGTGAGTGAGTTGTGGAGGGGAGCCGAGATAAGGAGCCCGTTTGGCGTTGCGTCGCATTTACTGAGTTGTAGTCCTTTACCAACTACATTCTCTTATTCATTTTGTTTCTTTGTTGCACCACACAGTATTTAGAGTCGAACACGACTAAATTGCTAAATAATTTTTCACTGGCTACACCTATTTTTACCTTCTACACACTATTTTTAACCTAAGCTCAAAACCACATTTTTGTTATTTCAACGAGCGAGGTTTACTGTTCACAGAACTACTAGTCTCTTTAATTTAAATTCTTCGCTATCACTTCCCAACTTGTGTTTTTTTTTTAATTTAGTTGTTTGTAGTCAGGGCTACTTGTTAACAACAAACAAGGACGACGCTTTACCGTCAATACAATTAAACCACGTCTTGAAAACCAAGCTAATAAGTTGGATGGCGAAAAATAGAATCCTTGTACGCATGCGCAGCTCTGATATACGCCATAAATATATCAGAGCTCGGTAGGTGCGTTTTATCGCTAAACTGTATAATAGCTTATAGTGCGCTATGAGATGTAGTGCCATCTCGTTAAAGTGCTATCTCGTCCAACATCCAATTTCCTAGAAAAGAATGCCATCTCGTCCAGCTCAGTTTTACAGTTGAATAAAGACACTAATTAGTGCCATCTCGTCCACGTGAAAATTTGACAAGGGTTGAGGAAAGCAACGCAGGTAGCCTGTGGTTGTGCGCCCTCACCTAGCACCCTCACCCCTCTCCCACCCTTTTGTTTACATGTGGACACTGCCAATTTAAACCTCATTTGTATGCTTAATCGGGAGGTGTAAACATCTGTAGGAATATGGAGTTTTCGACCACCATAAGAGGCCAACCTAGTCTTTTATATAACGGTTTCCGGTATACGAAGAAAAATGAAAAGAAGCGAGGAGAAATTGTGTGGCGGTGTGTAAATCACATTATATAACTAAAATTATTTTTAAAAACCCTAAAAGGTTCGAACCTATAGTATGTAGTCACAGTATGTTTGTTTTTTACTTAATCTGGCCGATAACAGTATGATTATATTTCGTTATTATCACTTTATATAATTAAAATTATAAAAAAATCTAAAAGGTTCTAACCTAAAGTATTTAGACACAGTATCTTTACTTTTTACTTACCCTGGCCGATAACAGTATGTTTGTACTTTAAAAACGTATGTACATCTTTGTAGTTGAGTTGGCTAAACTGTTCGTTTCTACACAAAAAGAACAAGACAAATCCGGCAACGCTGGGAGAACGCTGAGAAAAACATGTCGGCTCTTTACAATGTAAATTCCCGTAAGGAACATTTGATTTGAAAGTTTTTAATATTGTACGTGTTGAAGATGGTTAAATATTGCTTTCCCGGCATGAGTGAAGTGTATAAATACTATAGTTATAAATAAAAACGTTAAGGTTTGTGTATTTATAGTAGTTTCGATTGACACGCTAAAGTAAACAAATACCTTGCTGTTTTACGCAAGGTATAGAAGACCCTTAATAAAAGGAATTAAACGTTCCAATAGATTTTGTAGACCTGTCAAGTAAACAATGGCATAGGTTTTTGGACGAGATGGCACTAGTTGG
Source organism: Philaenus spumarius (assembly GCA_018207615.1). Classification (NCBI taxonomy): domain Eukaryota; kingdom Metazoa; phylum Arthropoda; class Insecta; order Hemiptera; family Aphrophoridae; genus Philaenus; species Philaenus spumarius. The sequence goes on from JAGFPH010000714.1 coordinate 197,435, forward strand.
CAGGTAGAGAATTAACGTTCGTGGAATCTGGACGAGATGGCACTTGGACGAGATAGCACCTGGACGAGATGGCAAGACACCGCTATGAACTATAATCAGTATGCGGTGCACCGTTTGTTATAGGTCTATAGTGCACAGCTCTATAGGTCTTGCCTGTGAAATATGTACCATTGCGCCGATTGTCTTAGCACATTTAACCCAGCCAATAGAGCAAAAAGTAGGCTAATTTTGTTATTGAATTTGACAGCAAACATCCACAGTGACGGGTAGCACATGGGTATGTAAAATACAAAAACTATCGGGCAAGGAGCTTTTGCGCATTTTGTATAAACAAAAATTACAATAAATAAGGACTTTTTGGGTTTTCCATTAATATTATAAAAAATGATGAATGGATCACGATACTTCCAAAAAAACCTACAAATCGTTTCTTTATATACCCTGATTGGAACATTTTTCACTGAAAAAAATCAGAAAAACGCTTAAAACTTACCATTTTCAAAAGTTCATATCTTTGTTAATTTACAATATTAAGGGCAGATCTTTCTGAAAATGATTTGTTATTATGTGTACTTCAAACATTAAGAAGATGAAATTTGACGCATTAATAGTTTTTGCACAATTGCACTTTAAACACTTTAGGCCATTATCTTGCATAATGCGCCCAATTAACATGAGTAGCCCGATTTAAATTTACCTAACGGATTCTGAAAGTAGCCATTAAAACATACAATTTGCATATCTGCGATTTTTCAATAAGGTTGATAAAGTATGATAAAAATGAGTAAGAACACAGCGCGAAACGCGTAAATTTGAGACCGACGCCGACAGTAAATTTGCAATAATAGTGGTAGTGGGGAAAACAGCAGCCTGATACACCGTTCTCTTCTCCGCATTTTGCAAAATAATGGCCTAAATTGTTTATACTGCAATTGTGCAAAAACTATTAATGCTGCAAATTTCATCTTCCGCCTGTTTGAAGTACACATGCTAAACAATATTTTCCGAAAGATATGCCCTTAATATTGTAAATTAACAAAGATATGAACTTTTGAAAAATGGTAATAATTAAGCGTTTGCCGGAATTTTCTCGGTGAGAAATGATCCGATGGGGGTCTTCATAAACCATTTTGTATGTTTTTTAATTCTCTACAAAGGTCCCGTTGGAAGTATCGTGATCCATGCATAAATCTATATATTATCAACGAAAAATCCAAAAAACTCAAATTTATTGTTATTTTTGTTTATAAAAAATGCAAAAAAATCCTTGAATGATAGTTTTTATGTTTTATATACCTAAATACTACCCTTACAACCACTGCGGATGTCGCTTGCTGAAATTCAATAACAAGAAACAATCTCTATTGGTTGGGCTAATTGTTTGACGGAGCGCGCCGCCGCGCCGTATGGAACTGTATGACTTGAATAAGTAGTGAGAGCTTGTGTTACGTTGTTTTAACATTTAGCAAAACAAAGTGGATTTAATGATCTAGTCGTGGAATTATTGATTTTAGTACCGTTCCTTTTACTTTCTCACTATACTATAGTATAGAGAAAGTATAGTGATCGCAAAAAAAATCGATGTTGAGATTTTTGTGAAAATATCCGTTTTGGGACCCCCTGAGTAAAAAAAAGTGGTTTTTACAAAATGTCTGTCTGTATGTCTGTATGTATGTCTGTATGTATGTCTGTATGTCTGTATGTCTGTATGTCTGTATGTATACAAAGCTAGAGAGAAAACTATTCGATCGATTTCAACCAAATTTGCACCAGACATGTCAATTAGGCCTGTATAGATGCACGAAAAAGGGTTTTGAAAATGTTTGAAAAACAACCCCCTTTTTGGCCAAAAAACCTCAAAAAAATCAGTTATTATTTTTTTATAAAAAAACGGCTTTAACGATTTTGATAAAATTTAGCTTATTTGTAGCCTTTAATGTGCCCTACCATATTCAAAAAACCGCATCTTTCTAAAAATTCTCGTTTAGCTAATAATAATAATAATAATTTATTTTTGGGGGTTTCTTTGCGAAATGGCGAAAACTATCCGATCGATTTCAAACAAATTTGCACCAGACATGTCAAGTAGGATTATATAGATGCACGAAAAACAGTTTTGAAAATTTTTGAAAAACAACCCCCTTTTTTTGCAAAAACCCCCAAAAATCAGTTATTATTTTTTTATAAAAAAAAAACGCTCTAACGATTTTGATAAAATTTGGCTTATTTGTAGCCTTTAATGTACCCTACCATATGCAAAAAACCGCATCTGTCTAAAAATTCTCGTTTAGCTAAGAATAATAATAATAACTGATTTTTGGGGGTTTTTTGGCAAAATGGCGAAAACTATTCGATCGATTTCAAACAAATTTGCACCAGGCATTTCAAGTAGGTCTGTTGAGATGCACGAAAAATAGTTTTGAAAATTTTTGAAAAACAACCCCCTTTTTTGCCAAAAAACCTCCAAAAAATCAGTTATTATTTTTTTATAAAAAAACGGCTCTAACGATTTTGATAAAATTTTGCTTATTTGTAGCCTTTAATGTGTCCTACCATATGCAAAAAACCGCATCTTTCTAAAAATTCTCGTTTAGCTAATAATAATAATAATAACTGATTTTTGGGGGTTTTATGGCCATAAAGGGGGTTGTTTTTCAAAAATTTTCAAAGCAATTTTTCGTGCATCTATAAAGACCTAATTGACGTGTTTGGTGCAAATTTGTTCGAAATCGATAGAACAGTTTTCTCTCTAGATAATAATAATAATATTTATTAGTTAATCTCCAACTTTAATAAAAAATCACCTCTCCTACCCCACCCTACAAGTCTCAGTGAATCTGTTTAATAATTTAAATATGTTTGTGAGAAAGTATGTGCCAGTTCCTGGTACCGTTTATTTACTCTTTAATAAAATTAGTGTTTTTTTATTCTTTAATCTGTAAGAAACTCTTGCTCTTTCAAGACAATATTTATGTCCTAGAAATGCATTAAAAAACTATTTCATAGAGTTCATATATTTTTTATTTCCCCGGACCCGTTGTTGCTAAATTCTCGGTAATGTTGTTTCAACTTCTCATGACCCCCTCCCAATCGCAAAATGAAATACTGTGTGTTGCGTCGCTAAATGGACTTCACTAGGCCGACTTGATTTTGCTCATGTTGTCACATCACCGCCGTTTCGGTTCCTTTTGTTTTTTTATCGTGTACTTAATAAACTTAAAATGGAATTTAGTTGAACGTGTTTCTTAGAAGGATTCTTTGTAGGAAAGACAGTCAATTAAAATTTGATATGTTTCTTGATATTTTAAGTCTACTTACTAAAACGTAAACTTACATCAAAACCTACATTTTTATATAATTTAAGTAGTTTATTTAAAATAAAGATTTGTAATTTTTTTACTGACGGGTCGGGGGGGGGGGGGTCGCCCCCCTTTAATCCGCCACTGTGTGCACATATTTGAATGATATAAGTTTCATCTTTCAATTGTTGTTTTTTAGTTT
>JAGFPH010000714.1:205658-221138 GCA_018207615.1 Philaenus spumarius
AATCACTTAGGCCTAGAACCAAAAATATGGACAAACCTTAAGATGACGTGTCATCAAATATTTTGAAATCACTTAGGATCTGGATCACTAATCTGGAAAGACATACCTAGAAATCAATATCCCAATCGTACTATTGGATTACATATATTAAATCTTACTTAAAGAATCTGGAATGGAAACGTAAAAATTAGAAGTTTTGTTGAAACATAACCTAATGATTGGTTGTTTTTTATTGTTCCTAATTTACAAAATAAAACTATTTTAAAACTGTTTAAAACTATTTTATTAATAGTTTTAATTGACTGAAAACACAAATTGGTACTAACTTACTGCACTTGTTACTAAGTTACTGTTTATGTATTTATGTGATGAAAAAGAACATTCACTGTTTTACCAGGGTTCCAGACTTCCAGACGTATTTTTCTGAAGCAAATACCTTCTTTAAAAAAAGCACTTGTTTTCCTTTATTTCGTCGACAAATTGAGAACAAAAGAAAATTCAGTTAACTTTGATTGGAAGTAAAGCTTGAACTTTTTCCACCACTAGCTTGTTTCTATCTTAAACCCACTCATGTTTTATAAGTGAACAATTGGTTCCGCAGAAGCAGAAGTGCCAGGCAGGCTAAGAGAAAATTAAATAACCTATTCAAAATTTTACATGACAAATCTGAACATTTCAACATTTAGCATGCTTCATAGTGAAACTCCTGATAGCATGATAAAATCGCCATTTCCGTTTCCTCTCTTGAGCCTTTCTATCCTATCTTTCTCATCGTTTAACGGCAAAGGTTTTGTTGACTTTTGAGGCTAGAACTGTTTTTGTATGTTTTTTGGTTTCGACGTGTTTATTTAAATAATGACGACCACCAAATCCAATAGAAAACTCAGAATTACAAATCGTGCAATAAACGATCATCGTCATAATCGTTGTCCTGCCTATGGTCTAGCCTTGATAATAACGTTAAACTCCTTCTTCAGATCTTCATTAGAACTATACTTATTTTCTATTTACTTGTCATGATTTTATACAAAATAAAAACAACTTTTATTATTACGTTTTTTTTTTTGTTTTTAAAGACGAAAAACCTAGGTGGTTATCATCGCCTTAAGCTGAACTAACGCATAGGAAATAAAGACGGTTTATATTTTTGAGTCTGTGTCTGTCTCATTATCATACAAAACTTGAAAGTAGAAATGTCCGTATTTAGGGGCATTTAGGAATATGTCAGTAGGAAAATTTGTTTTTTTGCTAATGACGTTGGTGGCAATCAGTATCGCTGGTTTGTCATTTGTTTGTATAGGGTTTGCCGTACGGAGTTTAGTTTAGTTTAGTATGGCAACCATATATATAATTATATATTAATGAGCAAGTAATGCACCAATCAATTACACCATCTTCAGTTCACACAGTTTCATGATCCCAACAATAAATCGATTAAGTAAGAAGCGGTGTTGTTAAGCCGAAGACACTGAATTCGCGTAATTATTCTGTTGACTCGTTGAACCTTGGCGTGGGAACTCGGATATTGAATTCTCACGACGATTTACCGACAATACAGCAACGATCCAAAGCTGTAGCGATATTATTCTGTATGGTAATTTCCGGGGTCGATAAAACGGTTATTTTCGGTAGGAAATTCTAAGTTTAGCAGTTTGTTTTTAACAGCAAATGCCATTGACCACCCATTGAATTTGAAAGTATGTGTATTTTTACAACAGAGTCATTATAATAAACTGTATTAATTTCCTGGTAATCCTACTCTGCAAATCTTCTTTGTTAGCGGGTTTCGCTGCCCATTAATTAACATTACTACTTAGTCACACATTTCATTTTCAAAATACTCTTTCAATACCACGTTTCAAACTTGTCAAAGAAGAAAAATAACAAGAAAACTAATAAAGTTTTTTTAAGTTGGATGGAAATCATATACGCTATTAGTAGGTGATTCCTTACTTCACTATCCTGCGTGTGAGAAAAAGTTATAATAAAACACGTAAACAATTTTATCGGACCTATCTTACTATTTTACAATCAATTAACAGTATCATTAAGCATACAGACTATACAAATGATTATCCATACAAATGATTATGGTTGAATTTCTGTCTGAATGGTGTGAATATGTGGCCCTATAGTGCAAAACAGTTTAGACCTAGTTAATGTTAAAGTAGTATCTATTAGTAGTTTCCCGTTTATAAGTTGTTTTACAAGTTTTGTTATTGTGTAGGCTCTACTAACAACATTTTTAGATCAAAGTAATCGTAATAAATATTTAGGAACCATCTTTGATACAAATTTTGTTTGGTAAGATCTCGTTTAATAATTTAAAATTATCTTAGTTACTTTTTTGTTATTTATTTATTTTAAACTACAACTAAGCTAAAGGCATTTTTGGTGATATACATCTATCTATATATATAAAAATTAATTGCTGTTCGTTAGTCTCGCTAAAACTCGAGAACGGCTGGACCGATTTGGCTATTTTTGGTCTTAAAATGTTTGTAGTAGTTCATAGAAGGTTTATACGTAAAGGAAAGTGAAAAGTTTAACGAAAACGTTTCAAATTTGGAAGAAACTGAACAGCATTTATTGTATGAACTTAAAACCATAGCTCACAAAAACAGCTGTTCGTATAAAAAGCTTATGTTTGTTTACATGTATTACCATAGCAACATTACTTAGCAAATTTATAATCACTTTAATACACTTCAAAACCAACAGCTTTTTAAGGTTAGATTGAAAAAATATAAACAAACACAAATAAAAATGCTTACAGAATTATAATTCAACTCAAACATTTGTTATTAAATATCTATATAGGCCTACTTACAGATATGCTGCTTAAAATATTGTTTATATAAAATATATCATAACTATGAAGTTTTTAATACTTTTCAAAACATATTTTCGCTATCAATAATAATAATAACAAACAAATTATTTGACACCGTGAATAACCATAAACATACACGAGTTTAAACATATTTTATTGAAAACGAAACAAACCATCTGAATTAAACTAAATGCCATTAAAATATCACATTCGTAGCTTTATTTTGATATATACTGTATATTGTATATTTATATACTAAACAATATATATCTTATACTAATTAGGCCTATACATTTAAAATTACAAACTCTATATGAACCAGTTTGTTACATCCTATAAATTAACTCGGATGTTACAAAGTGATTCTAATATCTTTTCTACGACCCCCAGCTAATTTAAACCCTCGCTAAGAAAGGGTTAAAAGAAATTCGAAATTTTAGGATGGTTTGGGGAGGGGGGTCAAAGTTACTAAAAATCCCTATAAGAACGAATTGGAATGAAATTTGGTACGTAGCTTCATCTAAGGCCGTAGGTGCTCGCAACATTGTCAATGAAATTAAGTGAAAGTCAAACTTAGTAAAAACTATATATTTAAAGCTTTTTCATGTTAGATAGTACTTTACAGGAATACAATTTTCAGTGCTTTCCTAAATAACGTAGACTTTTTTTCATGACCACAGTAGGATACGCATAGGTATTCAACGAACACTAAAAAAGAATTACAATTACGTCAAAAAAACTGAAAATACCAACAACCACGGGCAACGCCGTACGGGTCAGCTAGTTTAATAATATAATCTCAGAGTGTTGGACCAACATCCACTGATTTTCTCAAGAAAAGTGATATTAAGTTCACATATCAACAAGGTCAAAAGGCTTCGTCGTTTTTAGGCGGTGCACTTCCTTACTGTTTACCAAAAGAAACATCTCAGAACTTTCCTGTTGAAGAAGCCTGCATTTATGCTACCCGGCAAATTCGATGTCGTTTCGGATGAACCACGGTGCATCACCTGGACTTTGGTTGTTAATCATGTTAAACAATTGTGTACATTACGTTATTTTAGTCCAAAGCCTGTGTTAACTTCAGTTTATTTCGGCCTGATGCAGGATTTTGTCGGGGTTTGTCTTATAATACTCATCTGTAACTAATAATTGCTGAATAATAAAATTGTTGTTCAGAATATCTAAATGATCAGTACTGAACTCTTTCTTCCAATTTTTAGATCACTAGCTATCCTGTCTCTAAAATACTTATACGATTTATTAAAAAAAATATATATTTTATTTAAGATTATAAAAAACTAAATGTGTTGAATGATCTCAATATATATATATATATTTTTTTTTTTTTTAGAAAACTGCAAAAAAGTTTCATTCTAGTACAAAAAATCTAAACAAAATTTTACTTCCGGTCCAAAAAACTTGCTTTCGGTTGTTGGATCTCGTCCAAGCGTGTTAGAAAATTTGTCTGAACGAAATTTGGATAAAATCGGAGTAAAATGCTTAAAATGTTAGAGTTAGAACACATAAATACGTATTTTAGGCCTATATATAATTTGTATGACCCCCAACACATTTTCTGAAGACCATGGTCGGTGCTCAATGACCACTCCTGACCTTAGGTCTCACCATGAGAGTAACTGCAATAGCTCATCTTTCCTTTGGAAATTCGCTAAAAACATACTTCACTCGAAACAATTTGAACATCAATCTTGATTAAAATTTGAATGTGTTGATAGAAAGTACGTGAGTGAATGTAACTGCGTTTATATCAATTATTTCACTGAACTAAATCTTTGACTAGAAGTCATGTAATTTGAAATGGCGGCAAAGTGCTTTGCGTTTTGTTTATTGATATAATTTACCAAAACTAGGTCTAACCCATTATTCTGGGTAGCTCAGTGCGCAAGGTTTATTCTATTATTTACGCTTGAAAAAATGCGTTTCCGATATGGACGCTTGATTTCCCCTTAAATAAAAATACGTTTAGTTTACGTAGGCTACAATATATTCTGCAAGATAAATTTTAAGGTTAAAATGTTTTTACAAAATATATATAAGGCTGCTGGTGATAAACCTTTGGTGCCAGTGACAACATAGCTCGTGTTTCTTTATTTTGTTTTACTACCATGCTCTTGGATTAATAAATATTTGAAGGTTTTTGAAAAACTTCGGTACTTGTGCACGTAAAACTCACTAGGCATCCATGTTAAGTTTAACGTCATTTTTATAATCTGCATAAAATTTCCAACAAGAATTACTTAAAATAATCGAGGAATAATAATGTTCAATACTAAAAGTTATCGCTGAAATTTGAAATTGATAATCATTGTACAAAAATTAAGAAGATAACATGGTTTATGTCTCTCCTATAGTATAATTTAGGAGGTGTCAAATGTCATAAAAAAACTTCCCTGGTAAGTAACCTACCGTTTGTCCCGTTTGAACTTGCAGCCTGAATATGAACAAAAAAGCATGGTGTGCTTTGCGTAACATTTATCACCATCCATCATGTACGTACAGCCTACACAGTGTTCATTACGTTCCTTTTAACCCCCTTAATTGTTTTTGTTACTGAAAATAAGTTAACAAAACTTTGTTATCTTATGTTGCATATTAGGACAAAGTTTTTGACATATCTGAACCTCTCTCTATGATTTTTGGGAAAGGGGGGGGGGGGCTTGTTAGGTGGGTTAACAATTTCAAATGTAAAGGTAGATAATGTAATAAACCATTGAAAAGCTTATTAAAAGAGAACAGAATGGTGCAAACTAGAGCTTAGTATTTTGCTTTCTTTCAAAGTAATGGAAGTTCTGGAAAATTATATTTTACCTTCTCACTATACTATAGTATAGATAAAGTATAGTGATCACAAAAAAAATCGATTTTGAGATTTTTGTAAAAATATCCGTTTTGGGACCCCCTGAGTTAAAAAAAATGGTTTTTACAAAATGTCTGTATGTCTGTATTATGTCTGTCTGTATGTCTGTATGTATACAAAGCCGGAGAGAGAAAACTATTCAATCGATTTCGAACAAATTTGCACCAAACATGTTAATTAAGCCTATATAGATGCACAAAAATATTTTTGACAAATTTTGTAAAACAACCCCCTTTTTGGTCAAAGAATTCCCAAAAAATCAGTTATTATTTTTTTATAAAAAAAAACGGCTCTAACGATTTTGATAAAATTTTGCTTATTTGTAGCCCTTAATGCACCCTACCGCATCATTCTACAAATTTTCATTTAGCTAATAATAATAATAATAACTGATTTTTGTAAGTTTTTGGGCCGAAAAGTGGGTTGTTTTACAAAATTTTTCAAAAAATCTTTTCATGCATCTATACAAGCCTAATTGACGTGTTTGGTGCAAATTTATTCGAAATCGATCGAATAGTTTTCTCTCTAGCTAATAATAATAATAATAATAATATTTATTAATTTCTCTCTTACTTTAATGTATATCTCTCCTACTTTAATACAATTATGAAGCCACAGTGAATCTGTTTAATAATTTAAATATGTTTGTGAGAAAGTATGTGCCAGTTCCTGGTACCGTTTATTTATCATAACATCAAAGCAACATCATAACTTCATATTAATTTGTTAATATTAGGAATAGGTAAGTACTAATAGGTAGGTACTACTAATTATTTGTCTGAGTTTCTATGTGAACTTGAAAAACTTTGGGGAATAAATGTAAATGGAACCGGGAATACAACCCTTGACCTTTGCTCCTGGCTTTCTTTACTGTATGAGAAACTGATAAGACCATTTTTCATGTATTGATAGGATAGCAGTACCTCTCTCATTTTGTTCCTGATATTTGTTGTGATAGCACTCAGTTTTGCCTTTTTAGAAATGAAATTCTCAAATGAAGGCAAGGTTGAAATGATTTTTTACGGACAAGAACATAGAAATATTGTTTTACAGAACTTTGATTGTCTATTCTTTGAAACTAAACAAGATATTAAGCTCTAGTTTCCACCATTCTGTTTCTCTTTTAATAAGCTTTTCAATGGTGTATTACATGACATACATATATATTTGAAATTATTCCACCCCTCCCCCCTAAGACACCAAAAATCATAGAGGGTCAGATTTTAACAAAATATGTCCTATTGTGCAAAACAAGAATAGGTATACAAAGTATTGTTAACTTATTTTCAGTAACAAAAATAACAAGGTGGGTTAAAAGGGACTTTAAATGAATACCCTGTATATAAAGAAGGCAAATATGTATGTTCGCTATGGATGACCAGACCGTTTAACCAGTTAAATGTAAGTAATCGAAATCATTTTTAAAGTTAGCTCCCTCTTGTGCCAACTAACTACTATGAAGAATTTGTTTCCGATCCTTCAAACTGTATGGGCGTGCATAACGAACACGCATAGAAATTTTACTGTACATGCACATAGACCTGTGTTCTTTATTTACAGTAGGTTATATAGATGTGTACCACTGGTTGCTATGGGAATAAATAACATTGTAGCTAAACAATATACTATTTAAGATGGGCTTAAACATTTTAAAACCTTTTGTGACGCTTATTTTGTTCAAAGAAAATCGTATAATAATAAAAAGGTTTAAACTTATATATATATATTTCTGAACTGGAACCCACAGTTCGGTAATAATAGCCTAATATGCTTTAGTTTTAGTCGGATAGAAACACTTTGACAGTGTCATTGTTTAGACGGATAATAGTGCACAAACTTGATCTACATAAAACTAGTTATACGAGGCTGAGTAAGGTTAAGAACTTGTATATGGTTCCAAGGTTTTATTTCTTTGTTAATCGTACAGTTAGGTAATTGTAAAGCAGTACCTTTCAACAGTTTTATTTCCCGTACAACATTTTTGAAATATTAGTTATGTTAATAATTTATTTAACATATATTATATTTAATATTTAATTAAATATAATATATCCTTATATATTTTAGTAACTAATATCTCGAAAAAGGATGATAATTTCTGAAACTTTTACATAAAAAATTGGTATTTTGTAATAAAATAAGAAAATGAATAACATCACTTAAAATTCCTTAAAAAATACATTTTGTAACGCCATGTGAATAGCCCTGGTCAAAACAATACTTTATTTGTGTATTCAACACTATTAACTGTCACACACTAGACGTAACCAGGACGGTCAAATGGGGGCGTTACAACTACCGAAGGACAATATTTCAATGGCACTGTCTCGTGTGTCTCCTGTCACTCCTTGGGATGGGGCAGGACAGTGGTTGTACAGTACACTTGGTTTCTAGGTCTGTGTTGAGGTGAAAGTATCGAAATATTCAAATAATTTAAATGCAAATGTAAACAGTATTTTACAAAATGTCTTAACAGCTGATTTAAACTAGAATTCATTTATACACTGTTTTTAAGATAAGGGTTTTAAGTCATGTTGGGCCTGTGGCCTATTTTATCTACTATTTTGATTTAGAGTTTTATATTACTTGCCAACTTAGATTTGAGTGATGGTTACATCTTTAAACAAATTTTGACTCTGTTTAAAAAGAAAATACAAAAATATTCAAATATAAAAGAATGCATAGTCATTTAAAATACAATGTGGCAATTTAAAGTACTCCAACTGGTGAACAGTTTTCATTGTTGGTATAACAATAATGTTTCTTAAAAACTTAAATGTCTTGTAATTCCATAAGAAATAAGTCAATAAAGCATACATCAATACATCCTAAAAATTCCGAGAAAGTCACCACAATAACAGAACAATGAGGAAACGAATAATGACAAAGTATTAATTAAATAAACAGTTAGTGTTCCAAGGCCAACATGGTAATTTACCGAGAAAAGGAAAAAACGGAAGAAAAGTAACAACACATTCAGTACAACCAGAAGATTGATGTCTTGAATATTTCGATGTATAGAATGAAAATACATCCCTTGGGTATCCGACATATTGAAATAGAATCGTCTTACTGTACCGCGAATAGCCGGTATATGCTGTTAAATTTGCATCAGATAGTAGGCCTAGTAGTTCACTAGTACCACTGTATTTCACATAGTTGCGTTGCAGTTAAGTGGAGGTCACTATGTAGTTGTCTATGAACGCGTGTGCAAACTATATTTTTTAGCAAAGGTAGATTACAACCCTCAAAAAATCCTTTGGTTGCGTCTATGATCATACACGAACAATTAAACATAATATAAAACATCTGGTGTGCACATCACACAACTTTCCTTGCCAAAATAGATGCTGTATCAATTATCAAATTTCTCGAGCGAGAGATTGATGATACCATTTTCGAGTTAATAGGAGTATCCGTTTCGAAGAAAGCGGTACTAACTTCAAAACGGTTAATCCCACGGACCTGATTTTAGTCTCAATCGATTTCTAACCTCACAAAATGTCAAATTTGATACCAAATACGGCTAGTTTAAAAAAAGACATTTTTACCCCCAAAAACGCCCTTTTTGGGGGCAATTTTTGAAAAAATGGAAAAAGTTGAGTGGGGTATCGTTTTTGACATTATTTTGGACGCTGAATCGAATGAGGCCATTTTCAAGTCGATAGGACCAGCCATTTCAGAGATAAAAACAAAATAACTTGGTTTTTGTAATAACTTTTTTCAACGAATTTTTAACGGTCTTTCGCGTACATAGGGTGTTAAGGGGGTCGGAGTAGAGTATGTTAGCAAAGTTTAATCAAAATCGTTAGAGGGAATTTGGAGTAAATACCAAAAATGTGCTAAAAACTGCTCCCACGGTAAGACACCACCTCCGATTTGCTTCAAATTTACATGGGTTTAATTGTTTACATGTTTGAAGATATCCTGTAAATTTCAGTTGGATCCGTCCAGCCGTTTGCCCTGTGCACTCCGGACACACACACACACACACACTTATACCCGCCCACATATAATTGTCGGGTAACCGGCATAAAACACAATTGTCGGGTTTTCGGGTTGATAGTTATTTCTTATGGTTTTATGATAGCTTTCTATAAATAATTTATCAAAATCCATTTACACACCGCCAATTTTTTTAAAATTAACATTTTTGTTTATCGGGTCTTCCCCTCAAATATTGAAGAGTCGGAAGTGTGTCATCTTGTCCCACCAATCATCATTACTACGGAAGTACAACAAACACACCCTATAAGCTGCGCGCGCATTGGCCTTGATTGATGGCGACGATGCCAGATCGTGCTTTCAATCCTGATACTACTGTATTCCTATTACTCCAGTCCCTTGGTCGGTTTGCTTTTCACTTGCCGATAAATAACTAGGCCTGTCCTTTGAATTAAAAATACAATATATTGATTTCAACTATAATTTGATTACTTGCACATTTGAAATCATTATAAATGTTCTTATATTCTACTTAAACAAATAAATATTATTGTCCTGTTGTTAAGTTGATGTAAGTTTCAAATCTCTATTGAAAGAAAATTTTAGTTCGTTACATTTCTAGGTTTAGAATTATTCTAATTTTTAAGTTTAGTAGGCTCGATTTTAGTAATATTTGTTTTTTTTTTGCAACAAGCGAAATATTTTAATTGCTTTTCTATATTCGTTGTAAATATTTCCTCTAATATTTAATTACAGTAGTAGCTATTATTTTTTTACAATTAAAGATTCCTATGGAAAAAATACGATTAGTTCATTCCTGTTTAGTAAAAAGTGTGGTAAAGTCAGAAATATAGATTTTTTTGTGCCGTGCTTTGTAGTTTTTTGGTATTGCAAATTGGAATAGTTCAGTAAACGTAGTTTTGGTTAGGCTATGATGTGATTAAAAGAAATTAGGCTACGTTATATTTAAACTCGTTTTTATTTCTAACTTATAGTTTACAACTCTGAATAAAGTGGTATTAACGTTTATTTTTTTAGTAAAATTTGTAATATTGCAAAAACGATGTGCTCAAAGCATTTGTCTACTTTATTTACCTAAATTGTATTAAACTCTATTGAATTTAAAGTTATGTGCCTTAAATGTATCTTACCTCCATGCTACTTTTTGTAAAGTAATGAAATTGTAAAAACGATGTGCTCAAAGCATGTATCTTCTTTATTTACCTAAATTGTATAAAACTTTATTGAATTTAAAGTTATGTGCCTTAAATGTGTATCTTACCTCCATGCTACTGTTTGTAAACGTAATATTAAATTGTTTTCACCAAAACGTAAATATTATTTTGAAAATAGTCGAAAAACTAGAAAAAAATCTACGACACGATGCAGGATCGAACCAAGAAAGATTTGGTTGACAGCCAAACGTTCTATCCACTAGACCACAATGATCTACTAGTAGTGGTAGCAATTTTAAGCTCTATAATTTGTTCAATCATTTACAAATCGTATAATATTAAAATATTTAATTTTCAATTTTATACATAATCATATGTATTCGTATTCTATTGCATAATTACATAAATATGCGGATTTGTAACACTTCTATTAACAAGAATATATTTGTTTTAAGTCTAAAAGTATTTAGCAAGCATTTTCTCTTCGGTCTATGTACAATCAATGACTTTTCCTTCCTTTTGAAATGTTAAAAAAAAGAAAAGTAATTATTGTCGATTTTATTGCTTCTCGTCAATCAATTAACATAAAACTTCACCAAAATGTTCCCATTGAGCTAATATACAATCCTGTATAAGTTGAATGTGGTAAGTTTTACGATTTTAATTCATAAATACCAGTTTTTTTGTTAGGCCTACGCCTACTCTTATTCCAAAGCTTACATTAGAAACAATATTTTTTGTTTTGCCATGCTTTGTAGTTGTTGGTGTACTAACGCTTTTTTTTTAGTAAAATTTGTAATATTCCAAAAACGATGTGCTCAAAAGCTTTCCTCTACTTTATTTACCTAAATTTGTATAAAACTCTATTAAATTTGAAGTTATAATGTGCCATAAATGTCTACCTTACCTCCATGCTACTTTTTGTAAACGTAGGCCTAATAAATCGTTTTCACCAAAACGTAAAAATTATTTGAAAAACAAGAAAAAAAATACCATGACGCAAGGATCGAACCAAGAAAGATTTGGTCGACAGCCAGACGTTTTCTATCCATTACACCACAATGATCTATATTACTAGTGTTAGCAATTTTGAGTTCTATAATTTGTTAACTCATTTACAAGTCGTATAATATTTAAATATGTAATTTTCAATTTTTAATAGGATATTTAAGTATTTTAATGCATAATCACTTAAATATGCGGATTTATAACACTTCTATTAACAAGAATACGTTTGTTTTAAGTCTCTAAAAGTATTTAGCAAGAATTTTCTCTTCGGTCTAGGAACAATCATTGACATTGCCTTCGTTTTGAAATGTTGTAAAAAGAAAAGTAATTATTGTCGATTTTATTACTTCTCGTCAATCAATTAACATAAAATTTCACCAAAATGTTCCCATTGAGCTAATATACAATTCTGTATAAGTTGAATGTGGTAATTGTACGATTTAAATTCATAAATACCAGTTTTTTGTTAGGCCTACTCTTATTCCAAAGCTTGCATAACAGCAATCGATTTTCTGTTTTGGCGTGCTTTGTAGTTTTTGGTATTGCAATTGTTCAGTTAAAACAAATAATCTAGTTCCGATTTACGAGAACGTATTTTTTGGTTTGTTTCACTTTAAAAGAAATAAACGGTACCAGGAACTGGCACATACTTTCTCACAAATACATTTAAATTACTAAACAGATTCACTGTGACTTGTAGGGTGGGGTAGGAGAGTTTTTTTTATTAAAGTTGGAGATTAACTAATAAATATTATTATTATTATCTAGAGAGAAAACTATTCGATCGATTTCGAAAATATTTGCACCAAACACGTCAATTAGGTCTTCATAGATGCACGTAAAATGGTTTTGAAATTTTTTTTAAACAACCCGCTTTATGGCCAAAAACCCCCCCAAAACAGTTATTATTATTATTAGCTAAACGAGAATTTTTAGAAAGATGCGGGTTTCTGTATATGGTAGGGCACATTAAAGGCTACAAATAAGCCAAATTTTATCAAAATCGTTAGAGCCGTTTTTTAATAAAAAAATAATAACTGATTTTTTGGGGGTTTTTTTGCCAAAAAGGGGGTTGTTTTTCAAAATTGTTCAAATCCCTTTTTCGTGCATCTATACAGGCGTACTGGACATGTCTGGTGCAAATTTGGTTGAAATCGATCTAATAGTTTTCTCTCTAGCTTTGTATACTTTTAAAAGTAGGCGATTAACTAATAAATATTATTATTATTATCTAGAGAGAAAACTATTCGATTGATTTCGAAAAAATTTGCACACAACACATCAATTAGGTCTTCATAGATGCACGTAAAAAGGTTTTGAAAAATTTTGAAAAACAACCCCCTTTATGGCCAAAAAACCCCCAAAAATCAGTTATTATTATTATTATTAGCTAAACGAGAATTTTTAGAAAGATGCGGGTTTTTGTATATGGTAGGGCACATTAAAGGCTACAAATAAGCCAAATTTTTATCAAAATCGTTAGAGCCGTTTTTTTATAAAAAAAAATAATAACTGATTTTTTGGGGATTTTTTGGCCAAAAGGGGGTTGTTTTTCAAAATTGTTCAAAACCCTTTTTCGTGCATCTATACAGGCGTACTGGACATGTCTGGTGCAAATTTGGTTGAAATCGATCGAAAAGTTTTCTCTCTAGCTTTGTCTACATACAGACATACATACAGACAGACATTTTTTAAAAACCACTTTTTTTAACTCAGGGGGTCCCAAAACGGATAGTTCCACAAAAATCTCAACATCGATTTTTTTTGCGATCACTATACTTTCTCTATACTATAGTATAGTGAGAAAGTAATAATGTTACCCCAACTCGATTTAATTTCTAACTTATAGTTTACAACTTGAATAAAGAACATAAACATTTATTTGATTTTAATAAAATTTCTATTGCAAAAACGATGGGCTCATGAGCATTAATTTGTCTACTTTATTTACCAAAATTGTATAAAACTTTATTAAGTTGTGTGCCATAAATGTTTATTTTTCCTCTATGCTACTTTTTGTAAACGTAATATTAAATTGTTTGCACCAAAACGTAAATTTTATTTTGAAAATCGTCTAAAAATAGGAAAAAAACACTACCACCTTGCAGGATCGAACTAAGAAACATTAGGTCGAGAAGCAGACGTTCTATCCATTACACCAGAATGACTTCTTAGCAGTTTTGTAATTTTTAGCACTGTAATTATTATTTGCCACTCATTTACATGTCATATAGGTTATTATTAAATTATTTAATATTTTGTGATTCATAATAACTTAAATATGCGGATTTATAACACGTCTATTAACAAAAATACCTTTGTTTAAGCCTCTTAACAAGAATTTACAGCCTAAAAGCTAAAAGTATTTAGCAAGCATTTTCTCTTCCGTCTATGTACAATCACTGACATTTCCTTCGTTTGTAAATGTTCTAAAAAGAAAAGTACTATAATTATTTGTTGATTTTATTGCTTCTTGTCAATCAATTAACATAACAATTCACCTTAATGTTACCATTGACTTAATATTCGATCCTGTATTAGTTTCATTTGGTAATAATTGTACTATTTTAAATCATAAATACCAGTTTTTTTGTTAGGCCTACTCTTATTGGAACAAGGCTGTGGAGCAAAGCTTGCATAAAACAATGGCTTTAGATATTTTTAGATTGTTTTTCAAGTTCATTACCTCTGTACAATGTCCATAAAGACATGATTAATGAAATTTTAACCAAACGAAATTAAACAGTGTACTATTCAGAAATACCATTTCTTGCTGACTGTTATTCCTTTCTTACTGGCTGCATAGCAGTAAAAAAAGTTTCCTTATTTCTAATCTACACAATAACAATTGTGTATAAATACATGTTTTTCCATAAAAGAAACTCTAAAAAGCGTGGTAACTTGAAAAATGGTTTTTATGTTACACAATATTAGAATTTCTAACTCTGTTACCAACTTAACCTTTATTTTGAAGGGGAGGCGGTTGACATTTTTTTAAATAAAATTTGTTTTTATAGTAATGCAGTAAGAAGACGGTTAATAGCTATTTCTTGGTTTATCACAATTTGCTATAATAGGCTATATAATAAGTTAATTTTTAACTAGGTCACAATTCAGGTGGGGAGAGTTCAATATTTTGAAATTATTAATTTATTTTTGTACATAACTGTTGACGTTTATTACCGGTAGATATTCAATTGATATTAGAACATGGCTATCTTATTTTATCGTAATTGAGTTTGGCCAAGAACTTGTTTTTGTTTTTCAGTTTGGACTGAGAAGTGAATCATACTGCATTTATTTTTAAATAAGTACAGAAGTTTAAAAGCTTGTTGGAAATTTGGAATATTAATAAGTCTACAGAAACATATTTATTTTAATATTAAGTACAATATTATATATGTACTAAATTACATATAATTTTTCTTTTATGTCTTACAAAAATTAAATGTCTTTAAAATATAATTAAAAAGACAAAAAGGCCAAATTTTGGATTGATTTTGTATAGTTCAGTTTTCAGTAAACAAATTGTTATAGTCTCTTTTCTAAAAAATTGTAGCCCTATTTCGTTCAGTTAGGTAGCCTAATTCGTTTTTTAATACATTTTGAAAAGAGAAAAATTAAAAAATAGCATAGTG